>PVLD010016178.1:0-45860 GCA_004027595.1 Dinomys branickii | reverse complement strand
AGATTTCCTAGTTCACAATTTTAAAAACGGCCTTATATCAGTTTTATGGTATAAATACCAAAAATCTAATTTCTGAAACTCCTAGCGAAAGTTTCCGGAAGAGACCCCAAATTTTATTTCCTTTTGATAATTGGGAAACTAAGGTATTTTCACAGGGAGATGCATTGGATGCCATCAAATACTTGGCGTTTAACAATATTTTATACTTGAGAAAATTTCATTTTAGATTCCAGAGACTTGGGATTTTAATAAAAGTAACTTTCTTCCTGAGGGCTCAGGGATCAATGCCTCATGTGGCATGATGGATAGGGTGTGCTATGTGGGAAACATATGAGCTTGGGAGCCAAAGCCAGCAGGGCTTGATCACAAGCAGGTAGTAGCAGGGCAGCTCTAGGCGGGTGACCTCGGTTCCATGAGTCTGTGTCATTACCCACCAGCCTCATCTGCAGCGTGAGAGTGCTGGCCAAGTCCACGCTGGCTATGAGGATTCTGTTCATATGTCTGAAGGCCTTAGTCAGATGCCTGGCACCTAGGAGGCATGAGGCAGAATTTCCAGTCATCACAATATGCATCATCTGCTACCAGATCATACTGCGCAACAGGCATGTTCCACTTCTCCAGGTGGCAACTTCTGTTTCAGAGAGGTCTGTGTGCTATTTAGCTGTCCATCACTACAGCGGGTACCCGGGGTAACTTGGCTCTAACAAGAAAGAGTTTCTTTTGGCTCACAGCTTTGGAGGGTCTGGTTCCATGATGAATTGGCCCCATTCCGTTGGGCCCGAGACAAGGCTGCCTCGCATGGCCTGGACCCATGGTGTAACAGAACTACTCACCCAAGGCTAGGGAGAAAAGAGAGGCAGTGCTGGATGGTCCATGCTCCTTCATAAATGTGTCTCCAGTGACCTAAATCCTGTCTCTATGCCCTGCCTTTTAGGGTGCCCAGCACCTCCCCCTGGCACTTTCCTGGGAACTTTCCAGCATCCAAAACATGGACCTTTGGGAAAGGTGTGTGTGTGTGTGTGTGTGTGTGTGTGTGTGTGTGTGTGTGTGTTACTGGGGGTTGAATCTAGAGATTTTGCATCAATATACATTCATAACCCTTTTTAAATTTTTTATTGTGAGACAGAGTCTCTGTAAGTGGCCAGCTTGCCCAGGCTGGGCTCAAACTTACACTCTTCGTGCCTCAGCCTCCTAGAGTCCTGGAATTATAGTATGCACAACAATGTTCAGCCACGTGGGGACACTTAACATCCAAACTACTGCAGTTTAACTGCTGGAAAATTTAGAGAAAGAAAATCTCTTTTCATCATCTCACATCAGTCCCTGCTCTCTCCTCGGAGTAGAGTCCACTTCTGCTGGCAGCATGCTTCATATATGAAAACAACTCCCCTGCCCTGCCTACCTTTTCTCTTCCCTGGACTAAACATCATCACATCCCTCAGCAGTAACTTGCGTGACTTTTGAGCCCTGCTCATTTTCCTTTAGACACAAAAGAGATCCGGTTCTGCTCCTGCCATGTGGTTGAGAGGTGGGGGATTCATTTACCGCGCCCAGCTGTGCACGTCAGTCTTGGGTGACACCACTGCCCTCTGAATGCTCTTGTTTGCTTGTTGCCTAATCTACCCACAAAATCACACATCAAACGTGCCTAGTGCCAGCTGGGCAAACAGCATTGGGCAGAAAACAAAACTTTGTCAACCTTAGTGGTTCTGCATTTCCCGGTTTCCTCGGTGTCACACTGGACAGCATGATGCTGACTTCCAGGTTTAACCTGATGAATAAGACAGCGCCCCGTTGGCTTCAGAGGTGCCCTTGCTCGTTTGAGAGTTGGGTGAGTCGCTGTGCGCCCTCTGGGAAGCCCGCGATGATGTTCCCGTGGTGTGGTTTTGGATAAGCCATGGCCTTTGACCTAGTTTGCAGTCATGGTACTGACATTTTCCTGGTGCTGACCTTTCGCAATCTGTAGACTCCTTGGTGTTAGAGAGGTCAGAACACTGAAAGTCATTAGTCAGCCCTGTGCCTTGCCCTTTCTGGCCCAAGGGGCCACAGCAACTTCCCCGTTTAAAGTCCTGCCCTTGTGCATTTTGAAATGACAGTTTCAGGTGCAACATTTTTCCTCCAGCTCCAAAACTCCCAGGAGTTTCGCCAGCAAGTGGGACCTCTAGCAGTGTGGGAGTTTATCTCCTGTACCCACCTTATGCTATGGTGCACATATAGGGTTGCATATTAATTACAGCTATTAATGAACGTTATTATGATTAATTAATATTCTAAACATGCAGCAGCCTTCTACATATTTGGATATGTTTTATAGCTGTACTTGTATTTCTGAGGACAGAAGTTTATACAAAAATCAAGATGAGTTTACAGTGAGGACTCATATACTCTGTACCTATTTTCCCCCATTACGTAGTCTGTGTCTTTTACCAGGGTGTTGTGACAATTTGTAAGCAGATTTTACTGCAGGAATATTTCCTACAGCCCATACTGTAGTCAGATTTCCTTAGCTCTCCTTGATGCCCTCTTTCAGTTCTAGGATTTCATCGAAGGAATGTTACATGTTGTTTCATCTTCTTCGGCTGTGGCAGTCTCGGACTTACCTTGTTGTTCATGACCTTGACTACTTTGAGCTACACCAGTCAGGCATTTTATAGAATCGTACAGTGACTGAGTGAGGTACAGTTCACAGATGCTTCTGTTGGCCAACAGTTTTATTTCCAAACAGAAGGGTGTGACATAGTTTTGCCTCTGTTGGTGAATTCTGCATCAGGTGATGAACACAACCTTGGTCATCTTCCCTGCAAGGACAGGAATGTAGCATCTTCCCCAGAATCACGGAGCAACTTAAGCTCATGAACGAAGGCACCACTGCAGATTCAGGTATGGCATCAGATTGCAGTTTCTTGTCTTTGTCCGGATTGCTAGAAACTGAACCTAGTGCCTTCACACTGAGCTACACTCTCCCCCGTTTCTCATTTTTTAGAAGGGTCATCACTAAGTTGCTCAGGCTGGGCTGGAACTTGCAGTTTCCCCTCCCACAGCCTCCCAGAGTCCTGGGACTCCAGGCATGTATCTGCAAGCTCATCTGAGTTATGGGCTTCAAGTTCAGCCTGACTGTCATCACATCACGTCACACTGAGAGCACACAGCATCAGCATGATTTGTCATAGCTGAGGGTGCACTCGGTCCTCTGGCTGGGCTAGTGTTTGTCAAGTTTCTCTGCCCCCAGCAGGAACACTTTGGAAGGAGGTCAGGGTGTGTAGCTACCTGTCATGTGGGAAGTGGGCAAGGGGTGCTCTCCTCCTGGAGAACAGCTGTGTGACATCCAAGAGCGCTTTTCTGCATGAGAATAGCTTCTTTTCCACCAGCTACTTGTCTATTCAGTCATTTTTTAATGTTAATACAGACACCATTTGTTTCATAATTCTTTCACCATTATGACCTTTCCATACATTTAGTTTATTTTTATTTTACCATGTGTTGGTTTGGGGGATACTTTTGCAAGGGAGAACAACATAATACAGTACATATATTTTATAAGATTATTTATAATAGTCAGCCAAAGAATGATATACAAAAGAGTGTAGGAAATCTGTCCACACAGTATAGACCAAGAGATCTAACCAAAGACCTGGATCCCACAGAAGTTTCCTGCATGAGTCCAGCTGAGGACCTAGAGCTCATAACAATGTGTCACACAAATCCAACTGTAGGCCCAGAGCCCATGACAGTGTCTCATGCAGGCCTGTTTCACGGACCTGCGCTGTGAAGGCCCAAAGGTCAGTGGTGGAATCTAGGAAGTCTGTGCCAGCGGGATGAAGGATCTGTCCTAGCAGGCTGAGGGATCTGCACTGGAGCCAGGAAGCGATGTGCAAAGTAAGAACTAGAGCTTCCCCGACAGGTACCACAGCCGTCCTCAGCAACAGTGAGGTCCCGAGCTCCTCTGATGATCAAGATGGCCAAGTTCCCATCAGGGAAGCCAGCACAGCAAGCTTCTCCCGAAGACCGGCAGTGCACCATCTTCCCCTCTGGAGCTAGGAAGCGATGCTCAGAGCGAGGACCAGAGCTCCCTGAAAGTGAACCAAAGCCATTCTCAGTGCCCATGAGGTCCCGAGCTCCTTGGAGGATGAAAACAGCCAAGTTCATCAGGAAAGCCAGCATGATGAGCTTCTCTAAAAAGCCAACAACTCCTTACAGCTTCCACCAGCTCCAAGAATCTTTCTCTGCCCAACTTCTCCTTCTCCAGTTCCGCCTCTTGTGCTGCTGGCAGCAATCCCCAGGCGGGCCTCCCACACCCAGCACCACGCTCACTCGGTTCAGCTGGGGGTTTTAAGTTGACCACTAGTTACCAATCCAATACATACCATAAAGATTATTTTAATGAACGTGTGCATTTCAGCTTTTACTGACACCTTCGCATAAGTAGTTATGCATGATTCTAGAAACGGAGTGCTGGAGTGGGATATCTGCAGTTTGGTGCTTTTTGCTCTGTGCTGCCAAGTTGTTTTCTAGCTGTTATTCAGCTTGTATTCCCCTCTGTAGGTGGTGACAATACCTGTCTCAACATATCTGTGCCAGTGTTAAACATTAAAGTTTATTTAAAAGCTGTGCTGGGCTGGGGATATAGCTCAGTGAAATAAATGCCTGCTCAGCAAGCACAAGGTCCTGAGGTCCTGAGTTTGATCCCCAGTACCGAGAAAGAAAAAAGTTGTGTTGATGTAACTGGAAAATAATTTCTCACCTTTGCCATCACTGAGAAGAAAATACTGGAATATGTACTAAGATGTAAAAATGTAAGTGTGGATTGTTGAGTTTTGCTGGTTTAGTACACATTTTTGCTGCTGGGAGAAGCAGCCTGAGTGGCAAGGTCTTCTGGCCTTGGGCTCATTCCTCATCTGTGCTTAAGCTACTGTAGCACTCCCACTTTTTGTTAGAAATGTAGGGCTCCCAGCGTCTTAATCCACTTGGTGTCACTATGATAAAATACCTGAGGCTGGGTACTTTGTAAATTAAGGAGGTTTCCTGCTCACAGTTTTAGCGATCCAAGGTCCCTGCACTGCCTCCCAGAACAGAATGGGAAAAGGCATCTGCTGAGGGACCCAGTGTGCGGCAGCCTTGCTCTAGAACAACTGCTCACACACTCCTGGAGCCCGGCCCTAACCTTGTACAGAGGCAGCACTCCTTGCTCTAATTCCTTGCATGAGGTTCCTCTTTTACAGGTTCCGCCAACTCCAAACCACACCCTGGGGACCAGGCTTCGGGTACATGAATGTTTGAGGTCACACTCAAACCACAGCACCCCAGGGTGAAAGACGATGCTGAGAAATGTGTGCAGTATTGAGGGATCAGTACTGTTCAGCCATGGCACCCAGCAGTGATAGTCGGGACACTTTTACGGTCCCCTTCCTACAGTGTGACTTTGATTATCCCAAAACCTCTGGAGGGCATCACAAAGAGGGTGCCTTTGTGATTCACCTCCTGACCTGGATTGATAACCACACCTGTATTTATCAGTCCATCAATTTGTGCTATGTTAGACGGTAAGCGTGCTTCCCCTAACCCAAGGCCAACTTTCTATTTTCCCACCCTGGAGGATTGAGAAACAGATACACGAAAAATCAGTCCATGCTTGGCTTTCGTGAAGAGGAGTACAAAGAGGGGGTGACTTCCTGGGGGCGGTGGTTTCTCGGGGAAAGTCACACCAGACCTGCATCTTAGATAATGAGCTCATTATCTGGAGAAAAGAGAGAGGACTTGACCCTCAGATGTGATTGGCATGGTGCAGTGGGGATGTAGTCGGTGGCCGCTGACGGAGCCCCAGCCAGCAGGGTTGAGCATCAGTGACACAGACCTCTTCCCAGCCTGTCCCCCCGCTGTGTCCCTTCTGGATGGCTGGAGTGGGTCCACTCCAGGTGGTATGGAGGTGGTAGAACCCCTCTGACTCTGGCAAGTTTCGTGGCTTGGGGGATGATCCACCCCAGTGCTTTTAAATGAGCGGGGAACAGCATCCATTGCCTTTGACGTGTTGCTTACTGTGTATTTATTAAATACAGATCGGTCAGCTAACCATAGAAATCACAACTGAGGAGAGAGACGTACTGAGAAGCCTTGAACACTACATGAGGTGATGTCAATTTTCTAGTTCCACAGTGGTGGGTTAGGTGAGGATTTTAGGCACAGCTGTTGCCCACTCTTAGAATCATGAACAATGCCCCACTAAGTTTATTGTTGTTACACAGCAACACATAACTGGTACAACCAAAGGCACAGCTCACTGTTGAAAGGGCCGTAGATTACACCAGCGTAGACTAACTCAGCAAGAGAATCAGAAGACCGTCATCTGCTCCAATTCCTAAAGACTCTGCACAGCACTGATACTCTGTCTTATGGAAATAATTTTCCAGTGACGCCATATTTCTCTTTGCTGTTTTTCCTCTCTCTCCCTGTCTGTGACTCTGTCTCTCTCTTTGTCTCCGTCTGTCTCTCTGCCTCCCTCTCTCTCGATTCTCTTGCTGCAACTTCTGCTTTCTTGTGATATTTTAGCTCGCGTGCGCGTCCCTCCACCCTTGGAGTGATACCAGAGTGATGAAACTTCCTCGCTCTAACACACTCTTACAGTGCTTTAGATGCTGCCTCGCTGTTTCCTCTTTTCGATTTCTTGAAGATGTCCCTTAAACAGGACATAAGAGCTTTCTTCAGATTTCTTAATACTTTCTTTGCTTTTTTTCCCTGGGTGAAATATACAATCCTTATTACATTATATGATAATCAGTGGCTCGCACTGTAGATATCATGTATGTAAGTCTCTACCAAACCGACCTCCATATGACGGGGACTGGGAATATAAAAAAGTCAGGATCACACAATAGGGTACTATTTTTTTGCAAATATTTCATGTTTTGCTTTAGTTTTTACATTTTTTTATTATTATACTTTCCCAGAAGCAACTTTTTTTTCCCAGTTTCTTTCTTTCTGTGTTTTCCTCTGCCCGTGTCTGCAGCACACAATGCTCGCATTCCTGTGTGGCGTTGGCACGTGGACGCAGCACGTCTGACCTCCCTGCCTCACCCCCTTCCCCCATCTCCTCATCCCCTTCCCCTCTGAGAGAGGTCTGTCTCCCTACTTCTTATTATCTTTTATTTTTTCTTTATAATTTTGGTTTTCTGCCCAGGAGAAACCACATGGTGTTTAAGCGTGTGTGTCTGATCTATTTCACTTCCGTGACGAGTGCCTCCGTTTCCCTACAGACGCTTCATCATGCTTCACAGCAGGCTAGGGCTCCACTGTGTGTGAATGCCGGCTGTTCTCTACCTGTTCCTTTGCTCATGGACACGCAGGCTGCTTCTGAGACTTTGCTCTTCGAGCCGCGCTGCTGTACACATGGGTGTGCACCGAGCCCCAGAGTGAGATGTCTAACTGGGTCAAGGGGAGCCTTCACTCTTCATTTTCCAAGGCAACTCAGTACTGACGTCCACAGTGGTTGCACTAGTTTTCCAAAACTTGTTAACTGTAAACTATTTCCTTCCCAGTTAACCTTTAATTTGTATCACTAAAATATGCCGCTCGTTTAAGGTTTATCTTTTCTTACTGAGAAACCTTGTTTTATTATGTTATTCCATTTTGGTGCTAGAGATGTTCCATCCTCCTCCCGCTGCTCAGTATGCTACCACTGAGTTATACCCCCAGCCCCTGAAAAATATAGCAGCACGTGGTTCTGTAAAGTTCGTGCATTCAGTCACCAGTCATTGACAGTTTTATGTATAGTTAGCTCTGTGCTAAATTGTGAGGACACAAAGAGATTCTATCTTCAAGAGAGAAATATGCTAAGTATAATAATAAACTTACACTCGGGGCGTTGTGCATTACCAGAGGCTCACAAGTATGTTGGGGTCTGCATGAGTAAGGAAAGTCTGCCTGAAGAGGAGAGTCTTGAGGTCAAGGGGTAACTTTCGGGTAGGAGTCAGTACTGAGGAGCATGGAGTGTGGGGCTTGGGGTACCTGGACGGAGGTGCAGTGGGCTAGAAGTGTGTGCAGCATGTGGAAGGTGCCAGGGGCAGACCTCAGAGCACTCCTGGGCAGAAACAGCAGCCACTGTGCCTCCTGACTCACAGTGAGCCCCGGAAGGGCCCCAGCAAGGGTGGTGCCCTAGGACACCAGTGGATCTGCAGGCACAGAGCTGGGCCGGGACTCTGCTGCCTCGGTGTCTGTGGTACAGAATGAAGTGAAAAGAAGAGATAAACCAACAAGTGCTCAGGAAGCCAAGCTGGGATGTATTTTGTCTTGTAAAAGTGAAATCAAATCCCATTTGTGCACAACCTGTGCTGAAGCAGGAGAGTGGTGAGTGGCTTTGTATGCTATTGTTGGTTCATCTTTGCATTATGTAATAACTCCACTTGTAGGGAACTGGTGGGTTTCTCCATGTACCCTGGGAAGGACAGGCGGCGGGTGTGAGGTAAAGACAGGTGAGAGCCAAGAGCTGTGTCAGGTAGAGGTGACCTCCACCTGACGAGCAAGAGGACCCGCACAACAGCAGGGGCATTTATTTGTCCTCTTGCAAAGTTAGTATCACAACAGGCAAGGCTGTGTAGCAATTAATGACTGAATGGTCCAGGCAGGATGCTTTTCTCAAGACTGAGGTAGCTTGGCTGCTTGAGGCACTCTGGCTCTGTCCTGCCCTCACGCATACGACCAATTCCCGGCTCCAGTGGCTCCCAACAGCCACTCATCTGAGGAAATTGGTGCATGTCACCTTTGTCACAGCCTTGCGCTGGCATCGCAGAAGGTGCCAAGCATTGAGACCAACATGGTCTTCCATCTGTCTGGTGCCCGTTGAGTTGTAGCCTCACTGTGTGGTAGGGTACCTGCATTTCTAAAACGCTGTCTGTATCCTGGGTTCATTTCACCATCTAAATGTTATTAATATTTAAAAACACAGATTCAGAAGAACAGCTGCAGATACCACCGTGGGCCATCCACCTAGGGTCTTTAAGACACGTGTTATGGGCATTTAGGTTCATGCTCAGGTGCTAAGGAGGGCAAATGTTCAGCAAAAACAAAAAGTAGGGAAGGGATTGTGTTTATAGATTTACAGTAATTCATGTGGAATAAAGGAGAAAAAGGAAGAGTGACTTCCGGGGATCCAGCGCAGTGGGGCAGAGAACACAGAGGCTGAGACAAGGGCACCCAGAGAGGAGCAGAGCGCCTCACTAGTGGAAGAGATGAGCGCTGTAGAAAACCACTGCGGTCCTGGCGTGGGGCAGGTCAGGGGGGATCGGCTCAGTTTATCCAGCTTGAGTTTGTCTCCTCCTCTGCCTTACAGGCAAGGCTTTGGCTGGAGGATGAGGCACAGAATAAAGTCTGCTTTATTAACAGAAATGTGACAGGAGCGATTGCAAATGAGTTGACTTCCAGCAAGCAGTAGATATGCACCTCAGAGTGAATTTCCTGGACAGCTTTTATCAGCACGGGAGGACGAAGTCCGACTTCTGATCGGGGCGTTGCTGGGAGGCTGCGGTGCCTGTCTTTCCCTTCTGGCACAGCGCCCACTGCCCACTGCCCGCTGGGACACGGGAATCTGGCAGAGGTGGCTTGACGGGTTCCTGGGGTGCAGAGGGCAGTCGATTCTTCACGCAAACACCAGCCAAGAAAGAGCTTTTTTGTTTTTTAATTTAGAGGAGCTGCTTTAATTAAATAAAGGACAGGAATTTCCTTCTTGAATTGTTACAGCTCCGCTGATTATACAAGCACCGTGCTGATTACCACCTGCCCCTTGAGCAATTGTGCTGCACTTCCCAGAATCCTTGTTAAATATTTTCCCAAAAGTGATGTGAGAAAATTGAGCCATGGAGCCGACAAGCAGTTAACAGTAAAGGAAAACCAAAGCAAACATAGAACCCCTCATGCTTCCTTTACATAAGACGTGTACATCTTTCTCTATAAAACATAATTTTAAATTCCATGCTGTCTTCATTGGCACCTCTACACGCACGCTGCGTACTCAAGGCAATAGATGTTCATCTTGTGAAATGTTTAGACAATACAGATGCAAGGTGAGAGTGCTGTTTTACCTCTCAGAGATAATGCATGTCCAGCTCTTTTAATACTCTTTCCTCACAGCCATACCCTGATCTGGGTGAAGAGTTTTCAGTGGCTGTCTTTCATTTTTTTCCTCTTCCTTCCTTCTTCTTTTCCTTCAATCTTTCCTTCCTTTTTTCTTTCTTCCTTTTCTTTATAGGGCTGGAGATTGAACTCAAGGCCTACACACTGTGCTCCATCTCTAGCCCCTTTTGATTTTTTTATTTTGAGACAGGGTCTTGCTAAGTTGCTAATTTTCTGAGGATGGGCTTGAACTTGAGACATTCCCTCTTGAGCCTTCCAGAAAGCTGGGATGACAGGCAGGCACCACCTCACCCAGCTCACCAGCCTTTGGTCCACATTGTCTATAGATGGAAGGACAAGCTGATACTGATGTAGTGGATGATCTCAGAGGACAAACTCAAAGAGAACCACTGTAAGGAGAGATGGCCCTGGTGGGTTCGGTCTCTGTAGTGTGATGAGCAAGCGTAGTACATAGATGGTGACTGGGAGTCGAGGCTGAGTCAAATTCTCACACAGAGGATTCTGAGGTTCATTTGGTAGAGGCAAGCTGCCAGGCTGAAGGAGGTGGGAAAATAAGATCAAATGAAGCAGTCACAGCACAAAGGACAAGGGAAGGAGAAAACTCTTCAGGCTTCGGGGCTGGGGAAGGACTTCCTTCTTAACTTGCTCAAGGAAGGATTCTGATGCATGCTACATTCTCTGAGAGTCAGAGAGATGACAATGGGGGAAAGAATGTATTCAAAAGGCCTCACACACATGGAGGCATCACTCTGGTGTGAAACGGGAGCAGGGCAGGCGTGGGGCAGGGGAGGTGGTGGAGGAGAACATGAGTGTATGTCTTGTGCCTGTGCACAGTTACCATGAAGCCAACTGACTATGTGGCCTATATGTACGAATGAAAAAATATGGAAAAGCTAAAAGTAGAATCTGTCCAGAAAAAATATTTTTCAAGAAATTATTGTTTGCTAATGCTGTTGAAAGAGTGATTCCTTTCCCTTACACGTAGACGTCCTTGTCAGCTGAGGGTGCATTATCTAAGTCCCTGCCTCTGCCGGATTGTTGAGAGAAGCCCATGGTGAGCAGCGTGAAGATGCTTTCTAGTGTGCCGGTCACTGTCAAATCAGCGGCTGCTGTCATCTTCCCTCCTTTTATACCTAAAGGCCTATCTTGTATTATGTTTTCTGTTGGCCTTTTCTCTTGATCTGAAACTGAGGAAGTGGAACTGTCCCTACCCACTGTTTGGCTGCTCACCCTTTCCACACTGTGATGGTGCAAGCGTCTGCAGGGCGTACCCCAAACAGCAAGCAAATGACTGCAAAGTGAATTTCGAATCTTGCAAAAGTGGTGGGATTTTGTGTGTGTTGAAAGTGACCTGGGAGAACTGCTAGAAGCGTCTGCAAAGTGAGGGGCAAATGAGGGTCCTGCCAAGTTGGGCCAAGTCAGTAGCAGAAGGAAAGAAAACTGAGCAAGGGTGGGATCATGCAGAGCTGAGATGACGAGCTCACGGAGCTCTCCTATTGCACAAAACATAGCGGCCCACTTGGTGGACTGGCCGTGAAGACCAGCAGCGCAGCAAAGACTTAGAGATCCAGTCACCACACACTTTGCTCATTCTGACATTCAGGTCCCGGAGACAGACCTAACCGATGCGGTGTTCCATGTTAAATACGCTTTTCTTTGTGCTTGTTTAATTTTTCAAGATGAAGTTTGAGCCACAGCTTATATTCCTATCACTTATTACTCACTGTAAGAAGTTTAGCTTATTAGAGGACATCTAACACATAGACAACAGAAATAATTGTTTACAAAGGTAGTTTGACTTTGGAGAAGAGCCAGAGTGGGGTGGGACCACCTGTGGTGCATGAGGACAATATGGAATGTTTTTACAGTCCTGGCTTTCCACTGACTGGCCTTCAGCAGCAGCTTTCAGTGTATGGTTGATCACACCTCGCAAACACTCATAAAAGAGGACTTCTAGAACTGCTTCAGAAAGTGACCAGAGCAACCAGATAAATGTACCTGAAATGAGGGGGAGTGTACTGAGGGTGACTTCACCTGAAAATATTTCAGAATGTGTCTAAGTAATGGAGACCCCTTAAAAATAGCCAGAGTATCATAATCACATTTTAAAAAATGGACCATAATAAATGAATGTCATCAAATATCTTAAATTTATATGTATTTTCCTTTCTATACATTTTAAACTTTTGCAGTGGAGTCATGGCCTAGATAAGAGCCTGTGTTCTTCACGTCTCTTTTTCTCTCTAGGCACCCCCACCTTTGCGCTGTGGTGTGGCTGCTGTTGAAACCCCGGCTGTTTGTGCTGCTGCATTCTCCCGGCCTGGTTTTCCTCCCCGCATGCTCTGGTTGTGTTCACCACAACTTTCTGACCCATGCGAATTCTGTGAATCTGTACTTAGACGCAGAAGTTTCATCAGACTCAGCCTCGATGTTTGGGAAGCAGGGTGGGGTCCTTGCAGAGCGCCATGGAGCGTTCTGTTGTGATTTTAGCAACCTCGATAGTCACTGCTTAGATCTACTGAGCCGCAGTGATTTGCAGAATGATGCCGTTCCACCATCCCTTCTTTTCCTAAGCCTACGGGTTTCTAAAGGGAGAGACTTTCCCTCATCAACTATTTGGCCTGAAGGAAATGTAGAATGAACGCTTGAGTCTTGTCCACAGGGCTCTGGGTCCTGGGCTTTGGAATCTGCACCTGGAGGCGGCGGAAATGCTGGCTGAATGTGTCTTTCTCCAGCGAGGATGCCATCATTTGCTGTACATGGACGTGATTTTATCTCCTGTGCATTTATTTCCAAGGACCATGACAGTGTGAACCCTGGTCGCATTTTACAGATGAGGAAAGTGAGGCTCCAACAAGCCCCATAAATTTTCTGTTGATCTGGCTCCTCAGAGCCTGAGCAGGCACTCAGCCGTCAGTGTGGGTCCCTTCCAGGCCCAGGTGGGTCACGGTGGGTGGGGATTTCCTCTGGCAAGGCCTCCATTGCCGTTCCACCTCTGTGGCTGCAGTGGCTGCCTGGAAGTCTCCTGGCTGTCCTCTGCACTCTCCCTGGCTCATTCTCGACACAGCAGGCAGAAGGTGCCTTTCAGAAGGGCATGGGTGACCTTCCCTCCAACCTTGTCTTCTCTACCATCTGTCCCACTTCCTGCCCTCCTCCTGGTCCTCAGTGACACTGCCACAGCCCTGTGTGCATGCCTTTCCCCGGCTGACCTCAGCTGGGGACTCTGCCGTGCCCCTGTGTAGCCCTCAGACCCCAGGGGCCTCTATTTCCCTTCCTGGTTTTGTTTTGCTCCACAGCATTAGTGCTTTGGCTCATATAAATAATTTGCGTGTTTCGTGTATTACGTCTTCCAGTTAGAATTTAAACTCCAACAGGGACAGGTGTTTTGGACTGTGTTGTTCATGGTGGTGTCTAGAATAATACCTAATGGCAAAATGATGTCCCTCCTATGACCCACTCAGGGCTGCACAGCTGAGCTCTGGGTTACTCACCACAGCACCCAGGATCTCTGCTGCGGGGCTCTGCTCCGTTGTGGAATGGCTGCATCTCCCCTTCCCACCAGGAGGGGGAGTGTGGACTCTGAGCCGGAGGGCCTGTGGTCGGTGTTAGCGGCAACACCGGCTCTGACTTTCTGGCTCCGACACTGGCTCTACAGGGTGGGGAGGAGGGATTCCTGTCTACCGAGCTGCAGAACAACTTGTTCCCAGACACACGAAAAACAAGCACCCTTCCCCTGCTGTCTAAAGGTATAATAGGACTCCGGGCTAAGTATACAATTCTCGCAGGAAATTCTTGGAAGATATTTTCATTTACCTTGTGTCTCTTTTTTCTTGTAGTTATCCAAATAGTCCGAGCTTCCCCCAATTTCCGAACACCTTTATGTCAACTGAGCTCAAGAAAATCATTGATTTCCCTCCTGTACCAGAGTGTTTTAAAAATTGAAATTCCCTGCTGGAATTTTTATCATCCTATCTCTATCAAAACAGGCACAGGAACAAGAACAATGAGCGTGTTTAATAATCAGGCAAAAAGTGTTCAACAGCAGGACCACTTGATAAACGTCTTTTGGGCACCTCCTATACGCCTGGCCCTGTGCTAGGTTCTGGGAAGTTCAAACTGAGTAAAACGGATTCATTGCTTTAATGTGTAGTGAAGGTCAAAGAAATCTGCGTGATAAACGATGACAGTAAACAAATAAGTACTATGCTGCGGGCACAAGCAGTTAGCGGGGAGTATAGGGCAGGAAGAAGTAATCTGGACCAGGGAAATCAGGGAGGAGGCAGTGAGAGCTTGCTTTGGAAGCGTGTAGGACGTTGGCAGCCTGAGAAGGGAAGAAAAGAGCGGGGAGCGCGGAACCTCGGCGCAAGCAGGCACAGAGCACGGCCGTGTCACCGCCCCGTGTGGCTGGAGCGAGGGCCACGGCGCATCCAGGGCCCTATTCCTGCGCATGTCCAGCTCTGCTACAGAGCTGAGGCCAGCCGAAATCCGCCCGGGGGCAGGGCCTCAGAAGTGCATACTGAGGAGGGCGACCAGGAGGAAAGTAAGGACAGGGAGAGAGGACGAAAGGCAGAAGGAAGGACGGAGGGCCCGCGGGGCAGGCCGGCCATCAGATGCCACCCGCATGCCCTCGCTCCGAGAAGTGAGGCAGTCCGAGGCCTCTTCCCTACCTTCCCAGCTCCAACTGGGGGGGGGGCAAGGGAGTAAGAAGACGTTATTCCTTCTTCTCTCACTCTCCACTGTATGATGTTTAAAAAGGGATTTATTAAAAATACTCCTCAGCGTCTTAAAAGTCACCGTACCCATTTTCCTGCCTACGAGCGACACGTAGTACCTAATCAGATTTCACCATGTTCAGCGCTCTTCATCTGTATTCCATGTCTTGCTGAATTTCTGCAGTTCTTACGTTGTTGGTGTAACCTCATTTCTAAAATTAGGTGAAATGACACCATCCTGTTTATTTGGCCACTGCCACGTTGAGGCGGAATTCACATACGACAGAGCCCACCTGTTTGCAGTGTACAGTTGGATGGTCTTAGTATAGTCACAGAGTTGCGCAGCACCCAGCCAATTTTAGAACATTGTCGTCTCTCTGGGTGTATGTACGAGCAGTCGTGCCCCCCATCTCCCAATTCCCTCACCCCAGGCAATTACTAATTCATTTTCTGTCGCTACACATTTGCTTTTTCTGGACATTTTACACAAATGGAATCATAGGATGTATGGATTTTCTGTATGTTTTCTTTTGCTTCATGTAATTTTTTCAGGCTTCACCTTTTTCTTTCTTTCTAGTCATGGAGATTGAACCCAGGGCCTTTGCACTGAGCTACATCCCCAGACCATTTTATGTTTTTTAAAGATAGGCCCTTGCAAAAATGTTACGTTGCTGAGGCTGGCTTTGACCCTCTTGGAACACTGGGATTAAAAGTGTGCCACAGGGCCCAGCTATTTTAAGGTTTATTCACCAGTGCATGATTTCTTCTTATTGCTGGATAATATTCTGTTTTATGAACATATCAAATTTTATTATTTGTTCATCAATTTATAGACATTCAGGTTATTTGTAACTTTGTCTCTTATGAATGACTCCATTTTGTACATTTGTGTACGAAGTTTTGTGTGATCTTATGTTTCCATTCTACTTGGGAATGTGCCCCATGATAGAATTGCTGGGTCTGTGGCTTCTCTGTGTTTGGTAGTCTATGAAGGTTCCATAGTCTCTACCTTTTGGTCAACATTTGCTTTTGTCTTTTTTTTTTTTTTTTTTTTTTTTTTTTTTTTTTTTTTTTTTTTTTTTTTTTTTTTTTTTTTTTTTTTTTTTTTTTTTTTTTTTTTTTTTTTTTTTTTTTTTTTTTTTGCGGTACTGGGGATCGAACTCAGGACCCTGCGCCTGCTAGGCAAGCGCTTATTCCACTGAGCTATATCCCCAGCCCTGCTTTTGTCTTTTTAAAAAAGTATTTTAAAATTATTCCAATATATTTTTATTACCACATTTTAGTTTTGTAGCATGTTGGCTTTCTTTGTGGCATTTGCATACATGCCTATAACATACTTTGACCACAGCCACCCCTATCTGTCCTTTTGACAAAAAGCAAGCCTTATGGTGCCTCAATGAGGGTTTGATTTGCATTTTACTGATGGCTAAAGGTGATATTGAAGAACTGTCCACGTGCTATTGGTCATTTACCTTCTCTGCAGAGATACGATTTAGATTCTTTGTCTATTGATTTACCACTTCAAAATTATGTTGTGGGATATAAGCCCCTTTACAGGCAAGATTCGCAAATCTTTTCCCCATTATCTGGGTTGTTCTATCGCTTTCTTGGTGGTGACATTTTAAAACTACAAGTTTTAAATTTTGGTGTAGCCTAACTTATCGATTTTTATTTGCTTGTGCTTTCGGTGTCATATCTTCAAAACCAGTGCTGAGCACAAGGTCAGAAAGACTGACTGCTGTGTTTTCTCCTAAGAGTTTTACATGTTTAATTCTTACATCTAGGTCTATGATTCTTTTTGAGTTAATCTTGGGGATGGATGTGGAAGCGTTCTCACCTCCTTCTGTTGATTGTGGATTCTCAGTCATGCCAGCAGGGTTTATTAAAGCAAATTGTTTTCCTACCACATGCACCTGTGTGAAAGCCAGCGGCCCTAACATGTGGATTTGTTTCCAGACTTTGAACTCTACTCTGTTCGTTTTTCGTCTACCCTGATTCCAAGGCCACACCTTCTTGATCACGGTAACATTTGTGAAGTTGGGAAATGTAAGTCTGTGAGTTTTCCAAGTTTGTTCTTTTTTTTTTTAAAGATTGTTTTGTCTATTTTGAAACTCTTAAATCTCTATAGGAATTTTAGGATCATCTTGTTAATTTCTGTAATAAAGGAGCTGGGGATCACATTGAATTTGTGTGAGAATTTTGGCAATATTGCCATCTTAACAATATTAGTTCTTCTTATTCACAAAGATGACATATCTTTCCATTTATTTGGTTTTTCTTTAATTTCTTTCAGTGATATTTTATAGTTTATAGAACATAAATTTATAATCTCTTTTGTTAAATTTATCCCTAAGCATTTTATTCTTTGTGATACGATACTACTGCAACTGGGAATTGTTGCTTAGCAGACTTTTATTTTCAGAGCAGTTTAGGTTTATAGAAAATAGAGTAGCAGGTACAGAGTTCCTTATGGCCCCTTTCTTATCCTGCATGGCCTCCTTCTCTAAAATACCCAGTACATTTGTTACAGCTGATGACTCTGCCTCAACAGACCACTGTGGTCCAGAGTCCATAGCTTACACTGAGGGTTACTGTGGTCCTGTGTGTCCTTGGGTTTGAAAAAAGAATGGTAAGGGTCCGTCATTAGAGTCTCATATAGAATGCTTCCAGGGCCCTAATAATTTCTGTTCTCCACTCCTTTAGCCCTCTTTTCCTCCAACCCTAACAACCTTCTCTTTTTACCATCTGCTAATTTGGCCTTTTCCAGAATGTCCTATCATGTAGTTGGAGCCTTACAGCTTGTAGCCTTTCAGACTGACTTCTTTCACTTCATAACATGCAAAGTAAGGTTCTCCTGTGTCTTTTTCACAGCTTGATAGCTCTTTTTCTTATTAGGTTCCGAATAATATTCTATTGTCTAGATATACTACAGATTGTTTGTCTACTTACCTTCTAAGGGATTTTTTTTTTATTTCTTTCAAGTTTTGGCACTTCTGAAAAAAGTAGCTATAAATAACTCTGTGCAGGGTTTTGTGTAGATATGTTTCCAGTTAATGTGAGTAAGGTGTGTAGTTTCTGGGTCATATGGTCTGAATATGACTGGCTTTGCAAGAAGCTGCCAAACTGTCTTCCACGGTGGTGGAACCATTTTCAATTGCACCATTAGCAAATGGGGTTCCTGTGGCTCCACATTTTTGTCAGCGCTTGGTGCAATCTGTGTTCTGGGTTTGCATCAGTCTGATAGGTACCTCGTTGGTCTTTTATTTGTAGTCCTCTATGGCAGGTGATGCTAAGCAGCTCTCCATATGCTCACATACCATCTGTGTATCATTTTGTGAGGTGTCTGTTGTTTTTGTTATTGTTTTGCTCATTTTAAAATCAGGTCAAGAGAACTTTGATTATATTTAAATACAGTATTTTCCCAGATGTGTGCTTTGCACTTACGTTCACCTGGTTGGTGGCTTGTCTTTCATAGAACTGTCATTTTTAATTTCAAAGAAGGCCAGTGCATCAGTGACTTCTTTCAGGGATCATGCATTTGGTGCACTTGTGTAGAATGCTACCATCACACCAAAGTTTTCTCTGGTTATCTTCCAGATGTAGTATAGTTTAGAATTTAAATGTCCCCCAAAGCTCGTGTGTTGAAGATATAACTCCTAGCTGATGGTGGTGTTGGGAGTTGGTGTGGTGGAAACTTGAGGAGGTGGGAACTTTTTGTAGGAAGGTAGGTTGTTAGGGATGTGTCCTAGAAGGAGATATTGGGACTCCAGCCCTTCTCCCTCTCTCTCTCTGCTTTCTGGCCACCATGAGGAGAATAGGTCTCCTGTGCCACATGTTCCTGCTGCCATTATGTTCTGTGGTGCTACAGACCCAAAGCAACAGGGTCAAATGATCATGGACTGAACCCTCTGAAATGGTGAGGTGAGAAAACCTTTCAAGTTATTTGTCTCAGGTACTTTGTTACAGCAACAGAAAGCTAACACAAGAAATTTTATAGTTTTGTACTTTATATTTAAGTCAGGGATCCATTTTGAGTTAATTTTTGTAAAAGGTGTCTATATTTACATTTATGGATTTTTTTTGATGCTGATATCCAATTGTTCTAACACCATTTGTTGAAAAAACTAAATCAATTGACTAGGTTTATATGGCCCTCTTTTGGGGTTCTCCTTGCTGTTCCAAAGATCTCTTTGTTCTTTTGCCAATAGTATACTGATTCAGTGACTCTAGCTTCACAATAAGTTTTCAAGTCAGACAGTGTCAATCCTCTAACTTTGTTCTCTTCTTTTAATCTTTTACTGCTTATACTGGGTCTTTGCCTCTTGATGTAAAGTTTAGAATCAGTTTTTTGATAGCCACAACCTAACTTGCTGGGATTTTGATTGAAATTGCATTGAAGCTAGTGTTCAAATTGGGAGGAAATAACATTTTGAAACTATTGAATCTTCCTGTCTATAAACATGAGATATTTCTCCATATAGTTCTTCTTAAACATCTTTCCTCAGAGTTTTCATATAGACTGTACACATATTTTGTTAGATTTATAATTAATTAGTCCACTTTTAGAAGGGTGCTATTATAAATGGTGTTGTGTTTTTAATTTTAAAATCCACTTGTTTATTGTTGATATATTGGAAAGCAATTATCTTTTGTACATTTACATCCTTGCTGTAGTTGCTAATTAGTTAAGGAGGATTATTATTATTGTTGTTTTGTTCTTTCAAATTTTCTGTCATCATCTTATTTACATATAAAGACAGTCTTATTTCTTCTTGCCCAATGCCTTTTATTTCTTTTTCTCAAATTATCATATTAACTAGGACTCCCAGTAGATTGTTAAAAAGGGATGATGAGAGGAAACACCCTTGCCTCATTCTGGGTAAAACTGTATCATAAGTTATATATTTGAGTTGTTCATTACAAATAGAAGCAACTGACTTTGTATATTTACCTTGTATTCTGGCCACTCCACTTTAAAAGTAATTCTCACATTTGTTGTGTTAATGGTTGTATATAATTCTACCAAATAATATCTTAGACTTTCCTGAGCCTTGTCCAATTGTTGAGCTTATGTATGATCATTCCTCATCACTATAAGTCCTTTTACAAGAAGTAGTTTAGTACATCCAATTATTTTCTTTGTAATTCTTTAAATTTACAGCAGTGAGTTAAAGGAAAGAACCATTTTATATGTATTTTAGTCACTTTTCTCTCACTGCTGAGACCAAATACCTGATGCCCAAAATTAAGGAAGGAAAAGTTTATTTAGGTCACAGTTTGTGGAGGTTTCAGTCCATACTCGGCTGGCTCCAAGGCAGGGTGGCACATGGCAGAGGGCAGCAGTTCACAGCAGCCAGAAACAGCAAAAGCAACAAGAGCAAAAAGGGAAGAGGGCAACAGGCAGCCACTCTCCCTCCCTTACACTATATGCAAACTACCCACCCCAGGGTGGGTGTTGCACTCACACCCAGAATCCCAGTATTGAACCATGCATCCATCATAAACACTAGAAGCCCGCCCCACCACTGCATGAGGCTTTTGGGGACATCCGGACACAAACCATGACTACTGGTTGGATGTTTTTACTGCCAGATTGTTTTTCAACAACCTCCATCAGTTTGTAAAGCCTGAAGCTGCTGCATGCTTGTTCTTGTCATCTGTGGTTTACCTGTCACCCCATCCGTCTCCCATGGTGAAACGGAGGCAATTCTAGCATCCTGTTGTGTGGTACACCTTTTCTATGTGTGCCTTCAAAATTCACAGGTGTGAAGCTTCAACTCCCCAGGTGATCATATTAGGAAATTAGGTCCCGGAGGTCGAGTTTGTGTGTGGGGTCAGTGCCTTTACAAAGGAGGTCTGGAAAGGGTCCTTGCCCTTTCTACCAAGCACACACAGATGAGAAGGCACTGAATCTGTTGGAAACTGGAAATCCTAGCTCCAGAACTGTGAGAAATGTTTTTGTTGTTTCTATGTCACCTAGGGTATGACATTTTATTACAGCAACCAAATGAATTAGTGCCCAACCTTTGCGGCACCTGGCACCAGTTGCACAGATAGGGTAGGGGTTCAGGGTGAGTCAAAGGAGCTGACATCTTAGATTGCTTGCGTGCACAGTCCACAGTGGGGTTTGTGCTTCTAATTTAGGATGAGGACACACCAGGCTTGTACAGTAAGTTTAGGCAAACAGTGCTGGACCTTCACACTGTTTCTAACAATGGGCATTTGTAAAATTTAACACTATAAGATCACTGTGGCTGCTTGAAGAGAGACACACAAGATGGGGGTGACGGTCTCTATAAATGTGCCAGCCAGCAGCTTTAGAGAACCCCTATATTCCATCTCACGTACAGGAAACTAGAATCCCTGTGTCATCATATCAGTGTGCTGGGTGAGCCCAGAGCTTTCACATGGAGCAATCTACTACTGGGAAGTTGGTGGCAGTATCTTTCATTGACTCAAGTTTGACCTTGAGTCAGTGGAGAAGCCAGATTCTGTTCTGGGTTAGATTTCATAGCTTTACTGTCTCAGAAACTTGGAGGGTTTGTGGATTCCCTTCTAACTTAGTTTGCCAGCCGTGACCTGAGCACTTGGGAAGATGGAAAGATCCACATGCAGCTTAGGAACTCTTAGGAAATTTCTGACCTACTCAGCTAGAGACATACGTGTCTACTTATACCATTTGCAAGCTCACAGCAGTTCACCTGCATGCTCAGACCCAGAGCAGGGTTGCTTCAGGGAGACAGAGGGTAGCAACTGTCCATGGAGATGAAGCAGCGCTGCATCATGAGACTGGTGGCTGCACTGGATGCTGATGGTCCTGGGTTCAGGGTTTGCTGTGCTGAATAAATCATTTAACCCTTTCAGCCTCAGTTTCCTGACCTATAAATAGAGCAATGTGTGGAGGACCACCTAGGTGATTCTCTTGAAGGAGGAACAATCGTCTCCATGGTGGCTGAGGCTGACCCTGCTTTCACGTACTGATGTGCACAGAGCCGGCTGGGCCCTTTCCTTGTCCCTTCAGTTGGCTAAGCCAGGCGTATCTGTCCAGCCGAGGTGCTGACAGTAGTCCTGTTTCCTCAGGACTGCATCGTTTCCTTATATAAACTGGAACGAGGCGGGATGAAGAGCCAATGCTCCACGCTGCCGGTTGGAATGGAGCCTGAAGATAGCGGCTATGACTTCCTGGGGCTTCAGAGATCACACAACTGACCTGAAGCAGGAAGCACTGAGCCCAAACATTAGATGCTTTCTCAGTTGTGTCATGCAGATGACTCTTTCTGCATATCCTTCTCTCTGCATATGGCAGAAGTGATTTCAGGCCTCCTACTCAGCCCAGCTCACAGCACTCACATATTTCCTGCCACTCTCACGGTCACTCATTCTCAAGCCACTCTCCTTGAATTAACAAAATGCAGATTCGGCCTTGGGTCGAGGCCTTTGTTCCAGATGACCATCATTGTGGCTGGACCTAGGACCCCTTGACTCCCCAGAACTACAGATACGCCTTGGTGTCTTTATTCTCACCATGGGCTGCACTGGAAGTGGTAGATTGAAATTAACCTACTAGGAGCCTGGTAGCTTTTCCATGGATTTAGAAATATAAACTTTGTGGGCCCCGACGAGGACCTGGAAGGGCTCACTACAGGAAAGGTCTTCCTAAGCCTCTTCCCTACCTTTAACCTTCTCTATAAAGTAAGACTTGGCTGGCAGTAGCTGCCATTTATTGAGCGATTCCTGGGCACAGCACACATATTAATGAGGACAGTCACCCAGTATCATAACTGCAACTATTATTCCCATTTGGCAGAGGGGGAAAGTGAGGCCTAAGGAGGCCAGGAGATGCGCCCTTGTAGGGCAAATCTGGGTCTGACGGGGTCTAAAGTGAGGGGTCACTGGGCTGCAGGGCTTCTTGAGGGAGATGAAGCACTTACATGTAGAGGTGAGGCGAGAGGGGGACGTTCCAGGTGGGGGAAGAAGAGTTAGGGTACAAGTAGGAAGACCGCCTGGTGTGTGCTCGGGGGCAGCACACTGACATCACCCCACTGGAGCGAACAATTTGCACAGGCTCTGAATCAGCCCGCCTCTCCCTAACCTCCCAGCAGCCCCAACAGAAACCTACAAGCTTTCTCACACTGAACAGGAAGTTAGTTCCCAAAGGGGCAGAAAGAGATTTGAAAGGCTTGCTGCACTGGGACCCGCTGTATGGATTATTTAGAGGAAGAGCATTATTTATGAACTTTCCCCTACTTTGAGAACCCTGACAAGCAATTTCCCCCAAAGGGTGGGAGCAACTTTTATTTAGAGATGGAACCAAAGTTAGCCATTACTCGGCCTCTGCCGTGGGCTGTCAGTCTTAGGAGAGTCTTGCTATCTGTTAGAGAAACCCTTCCAATCCGACAAAGAAAACAATTTTACCAGGTCACAGACAGGCAGTGACAGGGGGCTGAACCTCTGAGACTAGAGTTCGGTGCTAGAATTGAGCCTGGGGAGGTATACTGTAGGGCTCACTCCCCATCTAACCTCCCCAACACGAGATCCCCTGGGTAGGGGCGGTAACAACCTCTGCCCCATGACTACAGGGCTTCCTGGGTTTGTTCTGGCCCAATCATGACGCTGTCTGTTTCTACCATACTAATGCATGCTGCTATTACAAACACAGTAATACAATAAAACAATAAATAGTATTAAGTCACATTCTCTTGATTGACGCTCTGCTGTCTCCAGACTCATACCTTTAAACATTGTGCTGTGTTCTGAGTTCTTGTCATGACAGTGTAGGATTTTAGCCATTTCCATTCCATTTTACCCTCCATAGAGTTATAGCACAATTTTTGTGTAAGTGAATGAGCCCATCTTTTCATCAAATTTTCACTGCTGATCTCTGGTAAACCAAGTAAAGTCCTCCGAAGGTGTTTGGCTCGATCATTTGACATAGCCAATATTGACTGCGAGCTATGAGCTCCGAGCTGTGGCAACTTCCTATGGTTCAGGCTAAACTTGGCTGTGAGGTTGGTTTTTTTCTTCTAGTTAATAACTGATTTATGTTTTTAAAATTGCATGAGTTTCTTTGGCTCTCTGTATCAAGACACTGTGCCCTTCAGTGGCTCCATAAAACGCTTCCCCAAAATGTTTTCTGTCAGGTCAACCCTCTTGCTTAGTCAACTGGATCTGCTGTGCACCCTCCTCTGGGAGTTTTTTGGTCTCCTTCTATAGCCCACATGGTTTTTGCTTCTGGTCCAGATGGCTTTTTTCTCTTGTGTGCTACAAAGATCTGGGGAATTCCCTGCCTATTTCCTGGGTTGGACACTTACTGCCTGAATTCCACGTCTTCTGTTTTCTTAGTCCACTCTCTTGTTTTGGTGAAGCACACATTTGGGTAGCTTTAAGGAAAGGTTTCTAGGAAGAAAATTTTTAGAATTTACATGTCTGTACAATGTCTTCACATTTAATTGATAATTTAGCTGAGTTTAAAATTCTGTAACTTCCTAACTTTCAGTTTGGCCATCAGTAAGTCTGTTGCTGTCTTACTTCCTCATCGCTGGGACAAAGCACCTGACACCCACAAGTGGAAGGAAGAAAGATTCATTTCAGCTCACAGTTCACAGAAGTTTCAGTCCATAGTCACCTGGCTCCAGTGCGGGTGGCATGGCAGAGGGGTATGCAGAGGACAAACAGCCCATGGCACAGCAGGCAGGAGGCAGTGAGGCGGCAAGCGGCTTGCCTTCCGTCTTCCCCTTGTTATTCTAGCCAGACTACAAGCCCATTTGTTAGCGCCCACCCACATCCAGGGTGGGCCTTCCACACCCAGAACTCCGCTAACCTAATTTCGTTATCACACACCCTAAATCTCAGCATCACACATCCTAGGATCCAGCCACCTTCAAAAATCCCATGTGTGAGTTCAAGAGGTTTTGGAGGGACATCCAGACACAAGTCATAACAGATGCTATTCTGACTCTCATTCTGTGCCTAACCTCCTTTTTTTCTTCCCTCTCTGAAACGTTTTCAAGAATTGTTCTCTGTTTTTTCAGGCCAGTTCTAATATGATAGTTGGAAGCCTGCAAAAGTAATGGCCCTCGAGCAATAAGCACAGATCCTCAAAGTTCCCAAGGTAAGCTGGGGAGGAAGGCCCAGAGAACTGAGCACCTGCTGTGGACTGGACCTGCTCCTCTGCAGGATTCAAGGGAGACTCGTATACTCAGGCAGCAAGGAGTGGCTTTAAGGGGAGCACTGGTATTGCTGAGATGCTCAGTGGAGCTTGTTCTCTGCCACGATTTTTAAATAATAGAGGCCAGATGAAGCACTTCACCACCTGGGGCAAGTGATCTTGAGTAGAAAGGTTGAAAGACTGGCCAGAGAGTCCTGTACTATGAAGATCCACGGAGACAGAGCAAGAAAATGGTGCTTCTTGGGGCAAAAAGGATGAGCAGCTAATGAGATTTTATCTACCTACCTACCTACCTACCTATTTATTTATCTACCTATCACCTATCTATTATTCAATACTGTCTACTCAATATGTAACACTGATGAGGGTTTGAGAATGGACAAGCAAAAGGGCCAGGTCGGATGGTCACAGTGGAAAGTGCATTCTTGCTGAGTTTCCCTCTGGGGGACGCTGACATTATTATGACAAGCGTATAAAGAGGTAATTCCCCAGGCTTTTCCCCGAGATATCTATAAGACTTACTCAGGTCACCACACACTGGGGAAAGAGGAACCACCAGATCTTTCTAACACTGTTGCATACAGCAAGGCTGCAAGTCTCCCTGTTGGAGTAGGGCTACATGGATGTTATGTAATACATGAAGCCCTGTCCTAGGTTCATGGATGTGCTTGGTTGTTTCCAGGTTCTTGAATATATAATTGAAGTGGATATTGTGTTGCTCACCTTTCCATTGCTGGGACACAACATGACACCCACAGCTTAAAGGAGGACAGGTTTACTCTGACTCACAGTCTCGGGGGTTCAGTCCATGGTTGGTTGGCACCATGAGAGAAATATAATGGTGAGGTTCACAACAGAGGAAAGCTGCTCACGCTCAGGGAGCCGGAGATCAGAGAAGAAGGGAAAGAGCTAGAGAGGGAGGCAGGGACGCTTCTACACCTCCTCCAAAGACACACTCCCAGGACCCAGTTCCTCCAGCGGGCCCCGGCTCTTAATGTTCCACTCAGCTGTGAACGCATCAATGATCCACTAATAAGGCCAGCACCCTCATGCTTCAGTCACCTCTCTAGGCCCCACCTGTGTACATGGCTGCATGGGGGTCAAGCCCTCAGCATGAGTCTTCACGTTTAAACCACAATAGACGTACTTGGAAGCTTGGGAAACCCACGTGTTGGCCTCTTGATAAGAAGAGGGAGAAGCATCATAGTAGAGTAGGTCAGGGGAAGCCCATGAAAGTACCCCCCCCCGGCCAAGACAGCGAATCAAAATCAATGTCACAGTTACTGATGACGTTATATCAATCAGGCTGAGGAGCAAGAAGTGTCAAACAAGGGCCTCTGATTACCTTTTGTCCAGCAGTCCTTGGGAGTCGTGTGTCAGGCAGGCAGTGGGAGGGGCTGTTATGTAACAGGATGAAGTGGGGGCTGCTTTCGGAGGCCACTGGTGTCTTAGTCACACTGAACCAGTTTCAATCTAATTGGCCACCTTTTTGTGCTTTTTTACTTAGAGATAATTCTATTGCCGAGATATGTTACTGAATTTTGCAATATTGGGAGGCTACTGCAAGCCAAGTGCTACGCTGGGCACCGTGACCGTCTGCAGCTCAGCAGAAGGGCTGGCACTGCCCTTCTGTGTGCTGGTGTGGCACATCCACTCAGCTTCTTTGCCCAGTTCTTTGCCCATCTCCCTTTGATGGGGACAGAGGGAGCCTGGAGAAATAAGTCAGCAGGAGAATCAGCCCCCCGCCCGTCCTTCCTCCTTCCTCTTCCCGTCTTTCTACAGTTCCTTGCAATTCCCTTTTCTTTTGTTTTTGCCGCTCCTGGGGTTTGAGCCCAGGACCTGCTCACCGACCTACATCCCCAGCCCCCTCTTTACCTTTTCTTCTGGGGCTGGGTCTCTAAATCGCTCGTGCTGGGCACTGTCCTCACCCCCTACTGGTTTGGGTGCTCCCCCGGAGCCTGTCCAGTCACGCATTTTCCTGCCTGGGTCCCCCACCACTCTTGCCCAGCAGTTGCAGGTGTGCGTACCTGGTTGGCTTGAATGGATTCATGATTTGTGGTGTTTAAAAAAAGGTAAACTTTCCAATTTTGCAGGAGCTTAAAAAGGCCCCCTACCGAGTATTAGCTGTGGGCACTCCCTCAGAACATCAGAGACCCTGGCTGCCCCCCGGGCACAGATCAGAGATGGGGCAGGAGCGGCAGTGGAGATGGGAGGGGCCCAGAGAGGGCCTGGGGTCCTCCAGGCGGCTGATGCCTGTGTGTCTGTATATCTGTATCGATGCATATATTGTATATATTTGAATACACAGAAAATCTGTGAAAGCAAGTATTCCCTAGTTAAAAGTCATACATCTTTTTCTGCAGCAATAGCTACTTGGAAT
The DNA here is from genome assembly GCA_004027595.1 of Dinomys branickii. NCBI lineage: Eukaryota > Metazoa > Chordata > Mammalia > Rodentia > Dinomyidae > Dinomys > Dinomys branickii. The sequence continues at coordinate 18,481 of PVLD010016178.1, read as the reverse complement.
CATTACTGTGCGCTTGGCCTCTCCTGAAAGGAAAGCCTTGTGTCATGCTCTGGAGGGGAGAGAGAAGTAAGTGCTCAGCTCTTGCCTAATCCTCAGTGGTTGGTGGGGTTTGGAAATGAGGCTTGCTTTGCAGAAGACACATGTCAGGCTGCCTGTGAGGGCCACTTGCTTGCCTACAGTAGAGAAGGCAGCTTGCAGGGAGCCTTTCTTACCCTCTGAGCCCAACAGAATCCCTCATCTTCTTAAGGATTCACTTATTAATTTTTAACAGAAAAACAGAGAAGCCTTACTCACTGCTCAGTTCCCATATGCTTTCCTTCGAGGGGCTGTAGGGTTAGAAGTGCCTGGCTGGGTGGCATCCTGGGAGTCAGGGACCGAAAGTATGGTGGTGCTGGGGTGCTTGGGGGTTGCCACGGCTGTCCGAGCCCACTGTCTGCTGCTGTAACAGGCCTGGTATTTTATAAAGAATCCAAACTTATTCGGCTCATGGTTCTGGAAACTAGGATGGGCAAACTGTGGAGCTAGCGTGTGGATAGGGCCCTTGAGCCGCCTGCTCCCCTGTGAAGGAGAGGCGACCACACCGGAAGGCGGGGAGCCATCCTCCCTTTATATCCAACCCGGTCCCGGATGCCGGCCACAACCCGTTCAAGGGGGCAGTGCCTTATATTTAGTTGCCTTGTAGAGGCCCCTCCCTTGATGCCATTATAGTGACAACTGCACATCACCACGCGGCGTGGAGGCTGTTCAAACCGTCCCACTCCGCCTCCCAGCAGACAGGCCACCCCTCAGAAAGGGAACTTGGCTGAAACTTCCAGAACCAGCCTGGCTTCGAAGTGATGAGTGGCCAGGTTGGCCATGGTTTTCTGAGGGAAATCAGAGGATTTTGTGGGCGACAGGTGAGCACAGAGGAGCAGGGTGTGGGTCCTGCGCTGGGATCACCGAGCGGCACATGGCTCTGGCAGCTCCCAGCTCTGCAGCTCTGAGCCAGTGCCTGAGCCCTGCTGAGTCCAAGGCTCACGACTGCTGCAATGGAGATGATCGCGCGTGTGCCCGCGAGGTTGTGCGGGTGAGATGAGGCGACCGGTACAGACCCCTGGGTATTATTTAGCATTACTCACATAGTGGGACTTTGTTTACGCTGAAAAGAAAAAAGAGAACCAAGGGGACTAAGAGAACCAAGGGAAGATTTCAGAACTGCCAGGAAGTTGTCCGTCATCTTTGCCTACAGAGAAAAATTCTATGAAAAGAGTAGAGGGTAAATTTTGCATACGGTGTGTAAGCAGCACACGCAGGTATTTTGTAAGTGAGCTCATTTGCGAGGGTCCCTTTCTAGCAGAGGGGGGTGAGTGTAGATGGAGACCGTAAGGGTGCCTCAGTTGTATGTATAGTTATTTTATTTGTTAATAAAAAAAAAGACTGAAAGAATTATACCAGTTGGACCTTAGCCAGTTCTGGGCGGTTAGGCAGAGGGGTGTTTATGTAAGATTCTTTAGACTTCAGTGGCACTTTCTAAATTTCTCAAAATTGAAAAGTATTCTAAGGACAGAAACCAGGCAGTAACCCCAGAAACAAGCGACCGATGGGTGATCCGGATGAACAATGACAAGAAGGGACTGCCCCTCGGAGGACTGGGCTCCACCGGCCCTTTCCACGTGCCACAGATGGAGGAGGGACAGTCAGCCCTGGGTGCACAGAGAAGGAAGAGCGTGCCCCGTGGGTGGTATGGCTGTCCGTTTCCTCCAGATTTCCTCCATTTCTGGTGTTTGTTTTGCTTTTCAAACTTTCACAGTTCCCTTTATTAGAAAAGTCAGTTTGCCAGGTGCTTCGAAACCGGCCACCTCTGCAAAGGACCCGTGTGAGACTCTGAGTGAGTAAGAACTTTCTGTTTGCCCTTAAAATTTTAACAACAGAGTTTAGCCCTGGTTTATCCAGTTTGCTGGATTCACAAAACTCCCCTGACTATGCTTTTGGACAGACCCTCCTGTTCACATCATGTACCTTTCTGACACTATAAGTGTTTTTGTTCCTTCAGGATTTTATCAAAGGAAACAGAATGACCTGGGTTAAGTGTACTAATAAAATGGAATGAAAATGAAATATTTGAATGCTATTCTTACCCCCTCAAGGACAACTTGCATGTAAAGCGGTCTCCTGGGAGTCTTCAGAGCAGCGGACTTGTGTGAGGGAGTCTGAGGGACAGTGTGCCATGGTGTGGAGGGGACGCTGGCCCCAGTCACAGCAGCACCAGGTCAAGTCCTGATGCTGTTGTGTGACGTCCTCTGGGTTTAAGCCCTTACCTGTCTAATTATTTATATACAAAGTGACCAAAAATTGCATGTTTTTTCATTAATTTCATAAGATAACAGGAAATACAAAAATGACAATTGTATCACATTTATTCAATACAAGAATCAACTGATCAAAAGACACCTGCTGGAGCAGTGCTCGGGACAGTCAGCATATAAATGACTGCCTTGCCAGAGTGACATTAGGGATAAACAGTTCAGTGGTTAATGTCCTCAGACACAGAGCAGCACCTTGCATCACAGAATTCCTGTGATAATTGGTGTGAGGCACAATGGGATTTGAGAGTACACTTTGGAACTAAGGGCTCCCGCATGCCCATGAATTTTCTCCCATGCATCCCCTATTCATCCTGCTCAAGCAGCCATACTGAACCCGCTCGAGTGCCAGTGTTTGATTTCGTTTTCTGATATTTTCAGAGGTTCAATTAAAAGTCCATCTTGATGCAGCCGTTCCCCCATTTTAACATTTTTAAAGTTTCATATGGCATTTTCCTTGCCTACCACCAGGCCAACCTGAGCAAACTCCCTTCTGAATTAAACCATTATCTCTTCGGTTTCCTCTGGGTAAAGTTCTATTTTTTTTTATTATAAAGCACAGTTTTGGAAGGGCTACTCTGAAGCTATAAATACCCTTATGTTACTCACTTTCCTGTCCCCTGGGCACAATACCTGATGCTTGCAATTTAAACAGAAGTGTAATCTGAGTCATGGTTCAGGGCATTCAGTCCATGGTCCGCTGGCTCCAAGGCAGGAGATCATGGCGGATGGGCCTGGTGGGGAGGACGCTGCTCATCTTCTGGCAGCTGGGAAGGAAAGAGAGAAGAGAGGGGCTGGGGACAGAGATGTAGTCTCCAAAGCCGCACGCCCTTGACTCACCTCTTCCAAGCGTGCCCCGCGCGACTCCACATGTGAGATAGCTATGACCTCATCAGTGTTCCTTGCATTGACGCGAATAGCACCTCGTGACCCAGTCACTTTCCAAAGAAGGCACCAGCCCTGTGGGGGCTCTAGATCTGACGCGCAGCAATGCCGGCTCCACTAAACGTCCGCTCACCGGCCCAGCGCCTGTGCATTGCTGAGGTGCACCCTCCTTCCCTGGCCCTTGGCTGGCACTTTGCTATAGGAAGCGCCTTTCGCTTCCTGCAGTCATTTTCTCGCTGGTATCAGCAGGAGTCCAGGGATTCTAAATCTGTAGTCAGTTTCTGTCCCTTTTTTTGGTGTTCAGGTTATTCCTACGGCCAGCAGGAGCCCCAGCCAATCTCGGTACCCTTCTGGCGTATCCAAGGCGTCTTCCTGGCACAAGAAATCATGTGCCCCTTTTGTTTAACTCTAGCGATGCATTTCATCTGACACGTGAGTTTGGAATTCTCCATAGATGTCAACAGACAGGAGAGGGATTTGGGTCGAAGACAAAAGACACTGTGATTAAAATGATGTCTAAGGCATCTCTCTTCTGGCTCTCTGACAAATTGATGGAGAAATGTGTAAAAGAAAAGTTCAGCGAGGTACGGTGGCACCTGCCTGTGATCCCAGCACTCTGGGAGCCTGAGGCAGGGGGGTGGCAAGTCTGAGCCCAGCCCGGGGAACTCAGTGACACAGACAGATCCTGTCACAGAGTACAATAAAAGGAAAAGAGAGAAAAGAAGTGAGGCTGGGAAGGTCCGCTGGAGGGGCGGCTCTGCCTTCCCCAGTGCTCGGGCTGGGGGAGACCTGTAGAGGCACGAAGAACGCAAATGAGAAAGTCAGTTTCCTTTCTTGAGAAACTAGCACATTCTTGGGAAGGAGGGGAGGAGGGGAAAGCAGGGCGGTTAGGCTTCAGCGCGCACTTTCCTGAACCCTCCCGGTGTGCCGGGCTCAGCCCTGCGCACCCAGGGGAAGGGACGAACATCTCTTCCCTGTGGGCCTCGCTGAACTAGGATCCGAGGAGCAGGGGAGTGGCCGGCTTTCTGGGGGTGAAGTTTCCAGCGGGAGCCCAGACTTTCCGCCCAGAGCCGGGGGTGGGGGGTGTGGGGGGGGGCGGGCAGAGAGAGGGCAGGCCCTCAGAGCTCGCGAGGGAGCGACATGGGCTGGGGTGTGCAGCGAGGGCGGAGGCACAGCCCCGAGGTCCGGTGGCACTGTGGGGCCTGCCCGCTGCCCTGTGCGCCTGCCGCCTCAGGGACACTGTTTCCGTGCAGTCCCCGCTTCGCTCTGCACGGCTGTGCTTTCCGCTGACCCGAGCAAAGGACGGCTGGGTGCGAGTTACGCCGGGTTCCTTAGGTTCCTCCTCATCCCGGGGCTTTCCAGTCACCCCACGCCCGTTTTCCTTTTGGTTTCACTGTTCTCTCCCCTCCCCCTTATTTCCTTTCCTCTTTCTCCTCCTTTCCTCTTCCCTCTTTTCTCCTCTCTATTTTTTTTGAGACAGGGTCTCACCGTGCAGTTCAGGCTGGCCTTGAGCTCACTTTGTAGCCCAGGCTGGTCTCAAACTCAGAATGATCCTCCTGTCTCAGTCTCCCAGAGTGCTGGGATTCCGGGCATGCACTTCATGAGAACTGCTTCCTTGGATCAGGCCTCTTAACATGACGCGCCTGGATCACTGCCCTTAACGATGGGTCTTTGAGAAACACAGAACAAAACTTGGTGATTCTGGTCCAACTTTTGGAAGGTAGGTGAGGCTGCGAGTCCCTGGGGCCCTTCTGGAGCCTGTGGAGGCTCACAGGGGCTTCTGGCCTCCTCCCTGCTGTCAGGAGAGGACGCTGCCTGCAGCCAGGAAACTCGTGCTGATCTCTGAAGCTGAACACCAACACCCCGCCGTTCTGGGCACCATGGCTGCAGCCCTGGAGCAGGGTTGACAGTGACACAGAAACTGGAGGGAGTGCACGGAGACGAGAATCTTTTACTCATTTATTTGTTAAAGATTTATTAGTGTATAGGGATTATTCAGATTATTCTCGTGTGGGCTTTTCTCACATGTGTTTAGTGCACCCTGGTCACACCCACCCCTCTTCCCCATCCTTCCTTTTCTCTAACAGTGGAGAACAAGGCACGTCCCAGCAGCGAGGACACCACGTGGAGGATGTTGCAAAGGAGGGGCTCAGCACAGCTGGTGGCGGGGTGAGCAGCCAGGTCTGGGCCCGGCAAAATGGCAGACACAGGAGCTGTCAAGGGACTCGTGCCGCAATCTCTAATGTGTGCTTGTGCCTGGGTCCAGTGGTCGGAGTGGGTGGTTTGCTGGCGTGAAAGCTTTGGGGGAATGTGTGTGTGCAGACTCGCGCGGGGACCTTTGCTGGGTGCTGCTCTTGAGCGCTGGCTATGGTGCTTGAGTTTTGGCCGCAGGGTACCACAGCAACAGTCGTGAGTGGACTTGCCTGAGCGTGGCCAGCTGGAGGTGGGAAGGACACAGCTGAGGTCGATGTGTCCGGGAGGACAGAAAATTTGGATCCGTGATTCTCAATGAGCGGAGGGCAAGTGGGAATGACTCGGGAAGTGTTTGATGGTCACTAGTGGGGCGGGGACACAGCTGGCATCTAACGGTTAAGGGCGAGGGATGCTGCTGGGCATTTCATAAAGTAAAGGAGCTGCAGTGTACATCAGCACACAAGCCTTTGTGCGTGGACAACTTGGCTCGCAAATGGAGTGTTTGGCAAGATTTGTCTTTGCGGAACACGACAACAGCCATCTTTCCCGCCTAAACCCGAACTTGGCCATCTTTTCCAGGGTGATGGGATGCACTAAGACTGAGAACGCAGGAACCACTATATCTGTGCCCAGGGAGAAGGAATTACCCAGCATCTACTATCCAGCCTGGCTCCGGGAGACACGAGGCCACAGATGAGCCCCTGGAAAGGCGCTCAGCCCTTCCTACATGTAGCTCAAGGTAGAGGGGCCCCCACTGTTAAAACCTGGAGGTGTCCATGCACACTGTGTCATCCTGCACACACTGGCACATTAGAGACACAAAGGCCCTGGCTGCGAGGAAAGCCACTTCCCACAGCCCCTGGGTTCCAAATTCAAGGTATCAGCATCTGTTGGCAGCTTCATCTTGGCCCACAGATGGTTTTCTGTGAGGAGCCTCTGTCCATAACTTCCCTAGGAGACCGAGAGCTGCTGGAGAAGTCCAGGGCTGACCACCTGGACTGTGTAGCCCCCGCTGCAACGGTAGTGTAGGCCCTGCTCTCTCATTTAGAAAAGGCCTTCTAAGGAGCAATCACCTTGCTTTTCCGGCCTTGCTGGTCATCTGATGGTCCCGAAGCTCCCGCGGTAGTCGTGGGGTCTTTAAGGGTTTGGGGTTTTCCCTGTTTCCCTCTAAAAGGAGAAGATGCTGGAGTCACCGGTCCAAGATGTGTGTTTCCCAGACCTCTAGGAGGGGAGGGGCCCAGAGAGACTCGAGGGCTCTCTGCGTCTTGGGGACTGGTTTCCCACGATCAGTCTGAGGTGCGTTCCTGTGCTCTGGACGTTGTGCGTGTTGGCAGAAGAGTGCGTCCCAAGCACCCCCGCAGGTGCCTGCCAGTCCAGGCCCTGGTGGGAGGGGAAGGGAGTGGAGAAATGGGAAGTGGCTGGGCCCTGGGCTTCCCCTCCCCCAGCGCAGGCAGCGAGAGTGGAGGAAGCGGCCCGAGCTCCCCGGCGGTAGCTAGAGGGGAAAACGGTTCCGGCGAGTGGGAAAAGCAAGGGGCCTCCCCTGGGCGCTGGGGAAGCTGTGCTGTCCAAAGCACCCCCAAGGCGGGCTGCTTCTAAGAACCACGGAGGTCTGCTGCCTGTGTGCACGGAGGAGGCAGATGCCCCAGGGCAGCCTCTGGGGCTCCCCATGGGAGGGCCCATTCTGAGTGAGGAGGAGGCCGGGGGACTCTGAGGCCCAGGTGGCCCGGAAGTGGCAGGTGCAGGCAGGATGCTCAACCAGGTGAGACTCGGTGCCCTCCCCCGATTTTGCATCTAGTGTTTTAATCTCATTTTACTCTTCTGAAGTGAAAGCACAGCACGTGTTTTTAAATCCACACAATGTGCGGTAACGGTGACACAACTCTCCGTGGATTCCACATCATCAGCACAGGGCTCCCAGAAACTCAGCAGCTCCGTCCGATGGGTCCAGACCCAGCTCGGGGGTTCATGCCTCATGTGCTTCTAGGGATGTTAATGTTGACATCATTTAATAAAACTGTCAGTAACTCCAGGCCAAATGACAAACACCACCAGATGCAGTCTACCCTTAATTGCAAAGAAAAGCCTTGCGTTTTTATGTAAGATGGAGTCCTGCTCCAGGCTGAGAGAATCATTTCTAGGTCTGTCACCTCTGAATGTCCAGCTGTGTATTCCATACGACATGGGTGATTTTTACATTTTGTGAGGTCGGTGGGAGGGAAGTGAAGTGTTCCGTATCCTTGAGCACTACATTTTGGATGTGGTCTCTGATTATGGTGATAAACCAACCACTCCCCCAGGGGAAGGCAGAGGGAGGAATAGAGACCGATTATCTATGGCTCCCACCTGTGGGTGTGCACGCACTTCCCACCCAAGCTTCGAACACCTCTGGCTGGCTCACAGTCTACTCCCGCCTGATGAAGGGAGCAAGCGCAGCTCTGAGAGCTCACTTAGCCTCGCACGGCCAGGTGCCAAGAGCTGGAATTGGGGCAGGCCCATTTTAATGTACAGTCAGACATTATTAAAAAATGTCGTGAGTGATCAACTCGTCTGGAAAGGGACGAAAGGGAAGAAGGCCAGGCCCTTGCTTTGTTTTGACTGCCAGGATTTCAGGACTGATCTGCTTAGATGGGGCAATTTCTTGGGGTCCTTCCTAATGCTCTCACTTTCGAGTTCCTGACATCTTTCAACAAAGGGTTTCCAGTGGTGAGGACTTTGGATTGCCAAGTACTTTTTTCCCCCTGAGGTATACATGACATTTTAAGTGGGCAGACTGCCCGGAAGAGATTCACCTGCAGGCTGGAAGTTGTCCTTTGGATGCTTGGCCCGAGCTTCAGCCGGTTCTCCCTGTGGTGGTGCTGGCTGGCACCAACTCCCGTGACCCCGGATGTGGGGTTGCCCTCTTTCTGGTTGGGTGTGGGTTCTGAGGGCCACCAAGCCTTTGTGTGGGTACCAAGTCCTGCGCTGCAGTGGGCTCAAAGGTCCCAAGCTATGGGCTGCTAGACCGGAGTCAGGCATGCTGCAGTCCAGCGCCCTGCACCTCTGCAGCCTCACGCAAGGACCCAGGACACACGGCTCCCTGTCCCACGTCACCAACACCGGCTGCAAGAGTCTCAACCCAGTGAAGGAGCCAGACCCACAGAAAGCGACTCCTCTGACCTTTTTTCAGACATTATCCATCTCTTTTTCAGTCCCCAAGCATTAGGAACTGCTGGCCAGAGCGGCGCGACCAAAGGCACCATGTTAAAATCTACCGGACGGTATGACACAAACAGCAAACGCTGAACCTGCGTTTTCAGGAAGACCAGCACATGAAGGGCCGTAGAAGTCACCTAGGACAGTAACACCTATCATGAGCATAGGCACTGCTGTTATGACTGTGAACTATCAAACGTGCCTGAATAAGCCGTAACTTTGAAATGGGTTTTAGAGTCTTGAATTAGGTAGCTTTGAATGGGAAGTATCTTAAAGAACTAATATATTCTCTGCAAGAATTAATTAGTCTTTAGCTTTCTTCCTGTTTATATTGCTATGTGGGGAGGGTTTTTTTTCCTGTTTTCTTTTTGGTCTTTTTGAGACAGGGTCTCACTATGTAGTTCAGGCTAGCCTTGAGTTCACTTTGTAGCCCAGGCTGGCCTCGAACTCGCAACGGTCCTCCACGCCCGGCCTGTATATATGTGTGTTTTTAAAAAGGTGTTTGTTTTTGTAGCGAGCTTTTTGCCTTGATTAGGTACTGTTTCTGCGGTTGAAAACTTTCTCTCTTTTCCTTGACTGCCATCTCGTGGCCGACCAGCGGCAATTGTAGGCTGCCGGCTTTCTAAACAGAGGCGAGGGGCGGAGAGCACCGGACTCTCATTTCTAAATGGGCCCTGTCTGTCTCTTCTGCGCGGAGGCAGGAATGTCTGAACGGCCCGTCTCCCTCTGCTTGGGCTTCTCTTGCTTTATTAGGGGAGCACAGCTTGTGGTCTTGGGTGTCCCGCATGTCTGACACCTTGCGCGGCGACCTGATTTAACTCATCCCCGCGCAGCCGCGGGAGCCGCGGGGCCGGCGTCCCTTTGCGGACCGCCCGCTGCCGGCCGAGGGACCCCAGAGATCTTCACTGCTTCCCGGCCGAGAGCCAGGCTGCTCCAGGGCTCCTGCGGGTCACGGGAAAGGCTGGTGAGCAGGAGCCTCGCCACTCCGACTCCTCCTCCGCCGGCCAGGGAGCCCTGTCTCACCCCGCCAAAGACGCGGAGCCCTGCCCTGCCGGTGGCCCACGTCCGCTGCTCAGCATTAGATGGTGGAAATAGGCCCTACATGATTTTTCTTTTAGAAAAAGTCCTCTTCCTTCCTTCTTTCGCCTTCTTTCTTCTTTCCTTTCTCCTCCCTCTCTTCTACTCTGCGTCTCTCTCCCCCTTCTTTGCGCTAGGGTTTGAACCCAGGTCTTTTTGCACGCTAAACCTGCACTCCAGCCCCGAACTGCATCTCAGCCCTCTCCTTATTTCTCACGGCGAAGTTAAGTCGATAGGAAGCCGCAGGGCTGGGGAGGCCACGCCGACGTGCGTGGTGGTTGTGGGGGTTCTGCCCGCAGTCAGCCTGAGACCCTTATTCCGCAGCCGTAGCAGCACAGGCAGGAAGGGTGAGGCGCGCGCAAGGTGCCGGAGCTGGTCCTTAGCCGAGCTGGGGCCAGGACCCGGCCCAGCGTCCCTCCTTCCGGGACTCAGGCCGCCGCGCCGGTGACGTGGCCCCCACCTGCCCGGGGCAGTTCCCGTGGTTGGAGAGCGCTCTGGAGCCCCTGGAGACCGCTGGTCTCCCCGAGCTCTGGCTCCACCCTCAGCTTGCAGGGCGGGGCTGGAGGCGTGAGCAGGCTGCGCCCTCCCCCCGGACTGCAAGGAGGGTCGGGCGGCCGTGCTGGCCGTCAGGAGTCCGGCTGGCCCAGGCCTGCGTCCCCGGGGCGGATGGCGGAGCCCTGCACGGGGCAAGGTTGGCCCCTCTGAGGTGCCCTCCACACTGCCAAGCACAGCACCGGTGCTCACAGTTCCCGGACTGTTCTCCTGAGCTGTGTCTGTCCAGGCCCTGACTGAAAGCTTCACCCGGGTGTCTAGGTAACCTCCTACCAGCTGTGTCCCGGTTCCCCGAAGCTGCTCCGTCTGGGCTCCCCGACCCGGGATGGCTGAGTCCTTTGTTCAGTTTCTTAGGCCCTCAATCCTTTACCCACCTTTTCCTCACACAGCACATCTAATCCTGCAGGAAGCCTGTTGGTTCTGTCTTCAAAATACACACAGAATCTGACCCCTGAGTCCTGCTGTCGCCTCCTCACGTGTGGCCTCTGCAGCACCCGCCTGGTCTCCTGCTTCAGTTCCTGTTTCCCTGAAAGCTTGCTTCACAGCTGTGCCCAGAAGGAGCCCCTGACAATAACTGTTCCCTCCTTGCTGTGTGCACTGTGGCAACTATCAGTGCCCTTAGCCTGGGGTCTGGGTCCTCAAGACAGATGCCAGGCTGGGATTCAGAGAGCAAAGGTTTATGTTAGGATCTGCCTCACCCAGAGGAGGCTGGGAGTGGCTCAGACTATGATGCCAGTGAGTGATCAAGAGCAGAGGAGACAGAGGAAAGTTGGAGGGCAAGGTCCAGGGCCACAGGGTGTCATGCAGCCTGCACCTGCCTGCTGGCTCTGCTCTGCTTTCGTGGGATGGAGCCCCTGGGCATCTTGGCTTTGGTCCTGGCCTGCAGGTCCCAGCAGCACATGCTGGCTCATTACTTTCCCTGCAGGGGGAACTGTGTGAGGAGGCTTCCACAAACAGCTTGCAAGCCTCTGCATGGCCTTGTCCTTCTGGTTACCTCTTTCACTCCAAAGTCATTTCCCCGACTGGCTTGGTTGCTCTTTCTCTAATGTATGATGCACGGCTTACTTTGGGCTGAAACTCTATTTCCTCCAGCCTGGTGTTTTCCCCCAGCTGTCTGCTTGTCCAGGAACCCGCAGCCCCTCTTCCCCTCCTCTCAATCCCCCTTCTCTGTGAGGCTGCCTGGCTCTGCGGTGCCTGGCACCTGCACTGCACACTGAATGCCCCTCACCTGCCTTCAGCACCCTCTTGTCCCCACACTCCTTGCCTGCTGACGTGTTTCACAGTCCACATATGCACTGGGCCGGTGTTAGTGGTCCGTGAGCCTCTCCATGTGCAGGCTGACATCTTGGTTTTGTGGATTAAGAAGCCAGAACAGTGGTCAGCACATGTCAGGCACTCTAAATAACAGTCTTGGTTGGAAATTGGGATGAATACTGGGTGAGCTGGATGGTGTCTTCATTTGAACCGTTGTTATGTGTTCAATATTGATCAGTTCTCCCTTTTGTGCAAACTAGAATGCTTTGCGTTTGCAGAATAATGACGACGACGACGACGACGACGACTCCTCTCTATGGTGCTTCTACTGGGTAGACCTGCTTCCTTCCCAGGCTGTGCACTTATCTTTGGCTCCCCCTACTGCCCATGCATGTAAGTAGTTCTCACCTGTGATCCTCGGTGCTGGTCCCTGTGGCTGGCCTAATAGTGCAAAGGGATGCTGCATTATTACCTAGGCCTGCCACAAAAGGGATGGCCACTCTGGGAGAGAAGGCTGGCCGCTGTCCACGAGACCACCCAGGGGGACTGTGGAGAAAGAGAGACCAGTGAGGTAAGGAATGAAGGCTTCCTGGCTGTTGTCTCTAGAGTGAGCCACCATGGAAGTTGGTTCTCCAATCAAAGTTGAGCTTTTGGTGACACCAGTCCCAGCCAATACCTCAACTGCTTCCTCTTGAACTGGGTCCTCCCAGTAAAACTGCACATGAATCCCTGACCACTCCTCAGAAGCTGTGTGTTAGAATATGTGTTTGTGGTAGTAAACTGTTGCATTTTGAGTAATTTGGTAGATAGAAATAGAAAAGAATATAGTAGGTATTATTATTGTTAGTCACTGAATTTTGAAGACCGCAAACTGGATGTCATGAAGTTAGGAAGGGGCAGAGTTTCACCCTCCAGAGGGGCCTGAGGCCACTTTGTGCGGATGTGCAGTTACATGTTTCCTGTATCTCCAGGGTGACAGGCCTCTGTAGAAGAAGAGGAGCTGGTGTTTGTTAGTCTAATCAGGAAGGTGAGGCTTTTATGCAGAGACTAGAGGCCAGATCCTTATGGACACAAGACTTTGATGACAGTTTAAAGGCAAATCCAGAGGGGGAGCACCAAAGTGGCTGAGTGGTAAGCAGAGAAACTGGAATATAGCAGCAGGAGAAAGACAAGAAGGAGGGAAATGGGTTCCCTGAATCCAGGAAGGCTCTGAAGTGAGAATCGAAGCCCGAAAGAGTGAAGAGAGAAACTTCAGTGAAGAAAAAGCAGATAGCCAGTGGCACCTTCTCCCTGAGACAGGACTCATTGTGGGGGAGGAGGAGTTCAAACCTGCAGGCAAAACCCAGAGGCCTCAACAGAGAGATGCAGCAGGGAAGGGGAGCAGTGGACATGAAGGACTGCACAAGTTGGTGGTGAGAATTCGCTGGGGGACATGTTGGAGAGGGGCCGGCTGAGCTCAGAACTCAGAGCAGCTGTTGGCCCCATCTAGCACCTCCCAGCTGGGCTCAGGCCCCTGAAAGGTATACTGATGGCTGTAAGCTGAATGAGTCTGGTCTCAGTCAGAAGGTGCAGGCTTGATGAGCTTATCCACTACCCTGCCAAAAAGCTACTCTGGCTTTCTGGGGTAGATCAGAGTGGATCAGGACTCTGTCTGCACATGTTGTCTACCAATGACAGCAGAGACAAACCGGGGAGTGGACATTTTCTTCTTTTTTTCCCTTGTTTCTCTTTTGTTCTTGTTCTTGTAGTTTTGTTTTTGTTTTTTGTTCCCCTCGTCATCGTTTCGACTTGTTATAAAAGTGTGAATGCGGTTTCCAGCCGTTTTGTGGTTGTTGCTCTTCTCCGTTCTTTTTAGCCCTTCCTTCTTTTCCTTCCACTCTTCTGCAAAGTTTTCCAAAGTTAGCACGATCCCCCTTGTCTTCCAACCTTACTTCTAATCTCCTTCTCTTCTGTTTCTCCATTTTCTCCCTAACCTCTTTTGAACTTTAACCACTGAAGGAAAAATTGATACTTCAAGAACCTATATACTGCATATAATTTTCTGATTTGTCTCAGATTTCATTATATAACCACAAAACTAGTTCATATAGAGGTGGCAAATTAGTGGTTACCTCAGTTTGTCATTCTCTAGGCTGTTTGATGTTATTGTTATTGCTGATACTACTTTAGCAAAAAGTGACATAATTGTTCTAAACAGCTCTTCTTCCTGATATTTCAGATTGACTAAGGGTCATAGGAAATACTGTGGCACAGTGCCAGAGAACCAGGTTCTGGGCCAAGCCAGTAACAACTTCTCGTCCCAACAAATTGAAGATGTAGGATCTTTCAATAGACTCAAACCCCCAAACCAGCTACACCTGCAAGATACCTCAGAGAAATAGTCATTTCCTAAGGGTTCTAAATACTAGAAATAGGGCTGGGGACATAGCTCAGTGGAATAAGTGCTTGCCTAGCAAGTGCAAGGTCCTGAGTTCAATCCTCTACACCACTAAATACTAGAAATAAAGTAACCCACCACGGGCAATTTACAAGCATCACCTCAGGAATTAAACTTAAAAAATAAGAAAAAAAAAAGAACATGAGAAGATGCTTAAACAAGATGCAATGCCAGACATCCCATTCACCAAAGGCAAATCCAGGGGCAGTGAGGTGGGACAGTCCACTTACTCTCCCTGAAGTGGTAATAACAAAGCAATTGAATGAGGCTCTAGAAAAAATTAAATCAAAAATAATTTCTCAGATAGCTGCAGAGATGGTGTCTACAATGAAAACCATATTAGTGACTTTAGAGGAGATACAGATTAAAAAATAGTGGCATTTAAGAAAATTGCAGAAGTTATGAATGCTCAGTATAGGAAAGAAATGGAATCCATAAAACAGATTCAAGCAGATATCCAGGAGAATAATAATTCCATTGAAAGTACTTGCAACAGATTAAGCCAATATGAGGATAGGATCTCAGATATAGAAGACAGGTTTGTGGCTAGCAATCATGAAAAGAAAGATTTCTTAAAAATAGCAAGGGATCGTGAGAAATCAATCTAGGAACTGCTAGATGATGCAAAGAATAATAACTTAAGATTGATGGGAGTCAGTGAAAAAGCAGAAGATAGCACAAATTATATGTAAAAAAAGACTGTTCAGATGTTACAGCAGGAAACTTCCCTGATAGGCAAAAAGAATTTGACATACATTAAGTTAGGCATATAGAACTCCAATTAATCATGATAAAAAATGTAGAGCCAGGTATATCATAGTCAAGATTCCCGAAATTCAACACAAGAACAGAAGCTTAAAAGCTGTTAGGGAAAAGAAACAAATCACCCATAAAGGAAAGCCCATTAGAATCACAGCTGACTTCTCAGCACAAAAGTCTCAAGTCAAGGACAGCATGGAATGAAGTATTTCAAGTTTTAAAAGAAAACAACCTTCAACCCTGAAAAACTATCTTTCAAAAGTGATGGAGAAATAAGATACTTCCATGACAAAGAACAGTTGAGGAAGTTTATGATCAAACCAGCACTCTAAGATGTTTTGAAGGACATTGTAGAAAAAGATGACAAGGACTACAGCTCCATGAAAGCCAACAGAAGGAATCCACCAGGCAAGGCAAACAATTAAACAGAGGCAGGGGGAAGATAGGGAGAGCCAACAACAGAAAAATAACATGCCAAGAATAAGTCAATACAGTATTGGCTATAACCATCAATGTTAATAGTCTCAGTTCACCAATCAAAAGACACAGAATGGATCTGAAGCAAGATCCAACAATCTACTGGATAGAAGAAATACATTTAATTTAAAAAGAAATTCATAGAGTTTCTGGAAAGATGGCGACCAGGTGAACAGCAAAGGAGCGATCCTCCCTGATAGACACCACCAGCTCGAGACAGACTTGGCGAGTGCGAATGCCGGGACCTCGGCTGGGAAGTTCAAACTGAATGTGTTTCTCTGAGCTGCCGGGGGAGACGCGGTAGGGCGGCCCAAATTGCCATGGTGAGACGCGGGAAAGCACTGAACGCTGGGCACTGGAGATGCTCCTTGCGGCGGATGGGAGGTGGCTTGGCTGGGTCCAAACGCCCTGGGGACACAGCAAGCTCAATCCCCCCCCCGCCTTCCGAACAGGCTCAACTCGCCAGCGACTCCGGCCAAAAATTGGCTTTTTAGCAGCGGCAACGCGAGGCGGTCTCGGATCTCGCACACCTCGGGCAGGCTACGCAGCCAAGGCCCTCAGCGGCCTGCAGTCTGCAGCCGAGGCGGCGCGAGGAGCACAGAGGAGTGGAGCATCCTGCTCGCTCCCCCAGACCCCAAGAGCGCGAGGAAACAGAAGTGGCGGGGAGGGGCGGATCGCAAGCATAGCACAAAAAACTGGCACTTTGGAACCTTCCTGCCTGCAGGGACTCCGAAAACTGGTGAGCTATCTGTGCTCATGACCGGATCACTGAGTGGGGTAGAAAATCCGTCCCTATACCTGCAGGGAACCCTGGGAGGGTGGGGGAGCGGTCTTACACACCCCACCTAGGTCTCTCGGTAGGGAGTAACTCACCCGAAAAACCAGCATCTCAACAGCCTTTTAAGCGGAACTCTCAGCAGAAAGCTTAAGGGACATTCTCCTGAAGAGAAGGAGTCATTGGAGCAGCCTCTGCAGCAGGCCTTTGCCTGGTGAACTGCCTGGGTAATTTATTGCTCAATATTTTGAATCTGATACCCAAAAATGGGAAGACAGAAGAACAAAACACAGTCTCAGAACTCAACCCCACTCAGAACAAGTCCGGAATGCGAGGATAGAGGGGAACTAGGAAGCCACATACCTGCAAGTTATGAAACGATTGCATCCGAAATGAAACAACTCCAACAGGCTATATAAGAGCTTAAAGCAGAAATAAGCCACATACCTGCAATGATCTCTCAGACAAAAAGTGAACTGAAAACTATAATGGAAGAAATGTTCCATACACATAGAGAAGAAATAGATAAAAGATTAGAAGAAAATAGGAAACAAATGGAAATGTTACAAGAGCAATTTAGGAATGAATTACCAAGAATGAAACAGGTCCAAAGAGATTCCCAGCATTTGAAAACTTCCACTGAAAGCTTGCAGAACCACTTAAATGAAACCGAAGATAGAATTTCAGACCTTGAAGACAGCATGGCAGCTTATGAGAGTGAAAGGAAGGATCTCATAAAATCATCAAAGACACAAGAAAAATCAATCCAACAGCTGCAAGATGACGCAAAACGAAATAATATTCGAGTTATAGGAGTGAGTGAAACAGCAGGAGACCACACAAACGATATAAAAAGAATATTTGCTGAAATAATAGCAGAAAATTTCCCAAACAAGGTAAAAGATACTGAAGTACAGTTAATCGAGGCATATAGAACCCCAACGATCCATAACCCAAAGAAAAACACACACAGACATATAATAGTCAAGATCCCAGATATCCAGCAAAAAACACAATATTAAAAGCTGCTAGAGAAATGAAACAGATCACCTATAAAGGAAAGCCCATCAGAATCACAGCAGACCTCTCAACGGAAACCATGAAATCAAGAAGAGCTTGGAGTGAGATATTACAGATTCGGAGACAAAACAACTTCCAACCCAGACTGATGTATCCTGCAAAACTATCCCTCAAATTCAATGGAGAAATAAAATATTTCTGCGACAAAGCACAACTGAAGAACTTCATGAGTGCCAAACCAGCATTGCAAAAAGCACTAAAAGATATTCTAGACAGAGAAAAAAGAGACCACAATCCCAAGAACACTGATAGAAATAACTCCCTAAACAGAACAAGTAAGTAAACAGTCAGCAAAAGAAGGAAAAGAACAACAAGTAAATAACATGACTAGAATAAGCCAACATATAACCATTAATGTAAAGGGCCTCAATTCACAAGTCAAAAGGAAAAGATTGGAAGAGTGGATTAAGGAACACAATCCAAGGATATGCTGTATACAGGAAACACATTTTACTCAACAGGAAATCCACAGGCTGAAAGTTAAAGGTTGGAAAACAATTCTCCATGCAACAGGTCCCCAGAAAAAAGCAGAGGTAGCTATTATGTTTGCAAACAATGTAAACTTCAAACCAAAAACAATCAAAAGAGATAAAGAAGGCCATTACATACTAGTTAGGGGAAAGCTGCAAGAGGAAGAAGTAACAATCCTAAACATTTATGCACCAAACCATGGAGCATCTAACTTTACAAGTCAAATCTTGACAGACGTAAAAAATCAAATAACTAATAACACTATTGTAATAGGGGACCTAAACACCCCTCTGACGCAAACAGACGGGTCAACCGGACAGAAACTCAGGAAACAAATAACAGACCTGAACCAAAAGTGTGAACAAATGGACTTAGTAGATGTATACAGAGTGTTCCACCCCACAACATCAGAATACACATTTTTCTCAGCTCAACATGGGTCTCTCTCTAAAATAGACCACATTCTAGCCCATAGAGCATTTCTACCTAAATGCAAAAGAATCGAAATTATCCCATGCATATTATCGGACCATAGTGCAATGAAATTGGAAATTAATGACAAAGAGAACTCCAAAAACCACATAAACATGTGGAAATTAGACAACAACCTCCTGAGTAACCAATGGGTCACACAAGAAGTTAGAGAAGAAATTAAAAAATACCTACAGATAAATGAAAACGCAAGTACAACCTACTGGAATCTGTGGGATGCAATGAAAGCAGTCTTCAGAGGGAAATTTATAACAATGAAATCATATACAAAGAAAACAGAAAGAAAGCAAATAAATAACCTAATGATACACCTCAAACTCTTAGAAAAAGAGCAACAAGCCAAACCAAGAGCCCAAAGAAGGGAGGAGATTATAAAACTCAGGGCAGAAATTAATGCAATTGAGATGAAGAAAACTCTACAAAAAATTAGTGAATCAAAGAGTTGGTTATTCGAAAGAATAAATAAAATTGATAAACCCCTAGCCAACCTTATCA
>PVLD010016177.1:0-45862 GCA_004027595.1 Dinomys branickii | reverse complement strand
CCTGGGCTACAAAGTGAGCTCAAGGCCAGCCTGAACTGCATAGTGAGACCCTGTCTTGAAAAAAGACGAAAACAAAAACAAAATGAAAGAAAACCCTACAGCCAGGGCAGCTGAAAGTAGCAGGAATTGTATCTCAGGCTCAGGCTGGGCTTGGGGTTCTCGCCTCTTTCGGCAATGTCCTCGGGTGCCACCTGCATGGCTCCAGACCCGCCTCACCCCGCCCTGCCCCTGCTGTGTGCTGGTTCGTCTCCCTTTGTGCCTGGTCCTGACTCCCTTCTGCTTGGGACACTGTGCTGTTGGGTCGGGACTGGTCTGAGCCCTTGTTTGGGCCTGAGCACCTGTGTAAGCTCCTGCTTCCGAGTAAGGCCCTCCTCGGAGGAAGTGGGGACTTCAGTGTACTTTTTTCCTCTGTCCTGGGGATGGGACCTGGGGCCTCAGGCCCTGCTTGCAGTTTTCTTTTGGTGGCAAATTTTGTTTGGAAAAGGTAAAGGTGAAGAGTGAGGGAAAATCATTTTGCAGATGGAGCTTGGGCAGAGTAAAAGAGAAAAAGCAAGAGAAAAGTGCACCCTAAGAGAAAAGACACCCTGGCAGAATCCAGGCTGTGGTAGGGAAAGTCGTGATAGCTAACAGCCCTGCTATTTATTTATATATTTATTTATTTGAGACAGGCTCTCACTATGCAGCCCAGGCTGGCCTCAAACTCATGGTGATCCTCCCGCCTCAGCCCCCTGAGTGCTGGGATTACAGGTATGTGCCACCACACCCAGCAAAATTTTTTGAATTTGTGTGTCGGGGGTGGTTCTCCTCTCTTTTCATTTTGAGACAGAGTCTTCCTAAGTTCCTCAGGCTGATCTGGAAAATTCAAGCCTTCTGCCTCGGCTTTCCAGAGTGCTGGGATGACAGGTGGGTGACACCACACCTGGTCCTAGAATCTAGTTTTGGAAAAAGAATTGGGAATAACTTTTGAAACTGAAAGACTCTCCATTTAAAAAGTCACCAGGTGGGCTTAGGGTTTTGAGACCCTGTCTCATAATAAGACTGGGAGTACTGCTCAGTGGTTAGTGCTTGTCTCATAGGCACAAGGCTCTGGTTCCATACCCAGCCCTGGTTTTAAAAAAAGTCATCCTGGCTGGGGATATATCTCAGCAGCATAAGTGCTTGCCTGGCGAGCCTGAGGTCATGAGTTCAATTCCCAGTTACAGCCCCCCCCCCAAAAAAAGTCAGCCTGTGATTCAGCTCCCCTACTTCTGGCAGTACTGTGAAGAGTCATTTGTATATACAAGTTACTGCAGCACCATTCGCAATGCCCAAGTCTTGGACGAGGTTCCCATGTTCATCAATAGATGCGTGGATCTAGGAAAATTGTATTTATACAGAATGGAGTACTACTCAGGCATAAAAAGGAGACCACATCTTTTGCCGAAACAGATGGAACAGGACTTATTAAGTGAAATAAGCCACTTAGACAAGTATGTTCTCTCTTCTATGTGGAAACTTAAAAACACAACAACAAAAACTGAGGGGAAGACGGGATAAGGGACATAAAAAGCACGATTTATGCAAGTGTGAAAATGTCACAGTGAAACCCATTAATTTGTACAATTAATATGTACCAATAATAACAAAATTAAGATTCCCCATGTATCAGCCTCAGTTTCCCTATTGTGAATTTGAGAAAACATGGAACGAATAAAAACACTCGTAACAGGAGTTCGGCAAGGGATTTAAGGTCAAAAAGGTCCTCACTTGCTTAAGCAACTTCTTTTAGCTATTGTTTATTATTCTGTTAGAGCTTCAGTTTATGCCTGTGAAGATTAGGAAAGAGGAAGAGAAAAATATGGAACGCTTCACGAATTTGCGTGTCATCCTTGCGCAGGGGCCATGCTAATCTTCTCTGTATCGTTCCAATTTTAGTATATGTGCTGCCGAAGCGAGCACGAACAAACAGCCATCTCATCTTACATTTATAGTACCAAAAATAAATTCCTTTACACCTAGGGTGAACGTTTTTCAAGAAACTTTAGCAGCTCTTCTACTTTTTTCATATTATTAGTAGCAAACGTATAACAACTAAATGTATCCATTAATCGGAGTTCACAAAATGTTCTTTTTCTACTGTATATAACTACAGTGGTTGCTGGGAATTTCTATATGCAAATAACCCGGAAGTTGAGCTGTCCGAGAGCAGTCGCCTTCCCACAAGTCTTTGCGAAGCTCCGTTGCCTCTCCGGCGACTCATTGGTCCGGAAAAGATGGCGGCGCCGGAGTTGGGCCGCTGGGGCGAGTACGGGCCACGGCCGCCCGCTCGACTGGGCGCACGTGTCATCCAGGTGACCGCGTAGTTTCGGGGTCTCGGTGGGGTCTGCCGGACTCCGGACGGCATCTGCGGCCTTTCAAGACACCGCGGGACCTGTCGGACGAGGGGGCGTGGCCTACGGGTCTGGGGGCGGGTCTGACCGTAGAGGATCCTGGGTACGCGCCCCGAAGCCCGGGGCGGGGACTGGGGCGGGATCTTGGCGTGAGAGCTGTTGCCCACCGAGGTTGGGGTTGGCGGTCTAGGAGAGAGGGGCGGGAGTGGGGCCTAAGGATCTCGAGGGTCCGGGGGCAGGGTCAGGAGTACTGAGGGTGTTTGGGACGGTTGCAGAGGTTGGGATGAGGTCTGGAGGTCTTGTGGGGTCCCTGGGTGCAACCTGGTAGCTTATGGCGGGTCAGGGGCTCAAAAGGATGACTTGCGGCGGGGCCTGCGGGTCGTGTGCGGTCCCTAGGTGCTACCTGGGGATTTATGGCTGGCCAGGGATCTCTCGGGGCGACTTGAGATGGAAGCGTGCTGGGGGCAGGGCCTAAAGGCTATTTAAGGGCCTTTTGAGCGCGGAGCTTGGGGTACAGGGTGAGAATTGAAGGGTAGGAAGCAAGGGTGGGCATTGGGTGAAATGAGTCAGTGGTAATTATGTTTCCACTGGGCACTACAGAGGTGAAGGAATTCACTCTCCCACTGATGCCAGGTCCCTATGGAGCCAGTGTCCCTCCCACATCCTCTGCATGGCCCCAACTGGCTCTTCCCACATAAAGGACAGGGCATGCACTGCTCAGTCTCCCCTGACCCCCTTCTGTCCTTGCTTGTCACCTGCACTGGGCCAGCTGTCCCCTGCTGCACCCCCGCCCTCCATGATTTGCCCCTAGACAGCCCAGTCAGAGGGGCCTGCTGAAACCTAAATTGGTCCCAGCCCTCTTGGCTCCCACTGGCTGAGGGTGGATACCCATAGGTCCAGGAATGGCCCCCTGCCTTCTGCCCTCAGCTCCCCACGCTTGGAGCCGGCCACAGCACAGGCCAGGTGTAGGCCCTGGACCTTTACACAGACCCGTGCGCTCCTCAGTACCCTTCCCTTTGGGTGTCCTCATGCCCTCCTTGGTGAGGCCTGGTAAACCCACTGTACCGAAGTTTCAGCTACCCGTCTGGAAAATCAAAACCTAACTCAGAACATAGTCCCTGTCCCCATCCTGGATGATGGTGCAGAAGGGCAGGGACTTGGCCCTCCCCATCCGGGCATCCAGCATGACGCTCATCCGCAAATCCCCTCCACAGGAGCCGGCGACTGCCTTGGGCCCAGTGGGCACCATGGACCTGGCCTACGTCTGTGAGTGGGAGAGATGGCCCAAGAGCACCCACTGCCCCTCAGTACCCCTGGCCTGTGCTTGGTCTTGCCGCAACCTGATCGCCTTTACCACGGACCTGAGGAATGACGACCAGGGTGCGTCCCTACCCACCTACAGCTCCCTGCACCCTCAGAGATGGGCCCTTAGGGTCTTAAGCCCCCTCCCTCTGCTCTTGGGGGGCGGTTGGGCATCCCTATCTGCAGGAAGCAGAGTCAGAGCCCTTCCATGCCTGGGATGTGGGGTTGCCTGTGTGAAGGCAACCCTGGGACCTCAGGGCTGGGGCACAGTGACTTGGTGACTCATACCCTGCTGGCTGCCTCTCCATTGTTCTGGTAAGGCAAGCTGTTAGGATCAGAAAGCAGAGGCTCAGGGTATTGAGATAGAGATGCCGCCTGGTGTTTTTTTACAAAGACGCCCACTCTGAGCTTTTGTGGTCATTTTCCTCCAATTCCATCTTCTGTGTCTTATTCATTCATTCATTCACTCATTCATGGCACAGGAGATGGGGCCTTCACATGAAGCTGCATTCTCATTTTATTTTGAGATAGGGTCTCACTAATTTGTCCAGGCTGGGCTGAAGTTTGCAACCCTCCTGTCTCAGCCTCCCACAGTACAGGGATGACAGGTGTGTGCCACCATACTGGCTTCTGTGCCCCTCTTAAAAGCACATTTGCAGCCACATTGGTGGCCAGATCCTTACATTTTGGCTGTGACCCTCAACACAGTCAGTGGTAGTTCTGTGACCGTCCCAGGGGCCGAGGCATAGTATAGAGGGCGCAGGTGGGCAGAGCTGACCACACCCCATCCCTTACAGACCTGACTCGCATGATCCACATCCTGGACACTGAGCACCCCTGGGATGTGCACTCCATTAACTCGGGCCACAGTGAGGCCATCACCTGCTTGGAGTGGGACCAGTCAGGTGAGGCTGGAACCCCAGGTCCCCAAGCAGCAAGTCCTCTAGGACTCCTAGAGGCTGTGCACTGTCCAGAGATGCTGTGATGCTGTTCTGCCCCATAGGCTCTCGGCTGCTCTCGGCTGACGCGGATGGGCAGATCAAGTGCTGGAACATGGTAGACCACCTGGCCAACAGCTGGGAGAGCCGTGTGGGCAGCCTGGTGGAAGGCGACCCAATCGTGGCACTGTCCTGGCTGCACAATGGTGTGAAGCTAGCACTGCATGTGGAAAAGGTAGGTGGCCACCTGAGTAAGCTGGTGAGAGGTGTACCCTGCAGGCCCGCCTGCCGGCCTGTCTCCTCTCCTACTCTGAATTGCCTTGGTTCTTTTGTGAGCTCTGGGCATGGTTCACACCTACAGTCAAGCTCTGAGTTCACATCTGTGTTCTCTCGGGACACCAGTTAACAGATGGCTGTTGTCCCCAAAGAACCGCTTATTTAACTGATGGCTGCTGTCCCTGGAACCCAGCCATTATGGTTCAGGAACATCCTAATATTCCTCTCATTCTGAGGTTGAGCCACAGTTAGGGGTGGGGACTGCTAGGGCTAAGGGTTCCCCAAGTTCAACCTCAACTTCAGGCCTCTGTGATGAGTGTGTTCCCCCCTCACGGACAGGGTCATGGTGGGGATCTGGTGAGGGGACATGACCAGGGTTCGGCTCCATCACTGCCAGTGACCCTCAGCTGCTTCCCTATGAGCCAGGGTGAGGCAGCAGTGGGACGCGCACTCTCCTGTGCCCTGGCCTCTGTCACCTTCAGGCCACTGGAGCCTGCTGAGGGTGTCCGCTGTGGCCTTCTCGTGTCTGTTTTTCAATAATAACTATTTTGTGTGTGTGTGTGGTACTGGGGATGGAATCCAGGCCTTTTCATTGAACTACTTCCCCAGATTCGTTTTTAGTTTTTATTTTTAGATGGCATCTTGCTGAACTGGCTCTGACTTGGAACCCTCCTGCTTTAGTCTCCCAGAGGGTTGGGATTGCAGGCATGCACCACCACACCTGGCTAAAAACAGCTGAGTTGGTGTGAAGATCCTTGACTTTTGGAGCCCTCACAGAGCTGTGCCACCCTTTCCTGCCCCTATTTCCAGAACATTTCATCGCCCCGGTAGGAAGCCCCATCTGTCCCCCTAAGCATTCTCTCCTCCCCTCCCCAGCCCAGCACCCCAGAGTCCATGTCCTGTGTCTGGAGCCTCCTGTCCTGGGTGTTTTCTGCACCCCCAGTGTCTAGCATCTTTCACTGAGCATGGCATCTTCAAGGGCTACCGTGTGCAAGGTTTTAATTTCAGTGCCCCATACTGCTGGAGAAAAAAAAAAAAAAAAAAGGAATTTTGTGTATAAATCACACCTTCATAAACTTAAGTTGGAATTCAGCTACCAGCCAGCCCGGTGGGCACTCATGGGTTCCCTTGGGGCTCCTCGAAGCGCAGCCCTCAGACTGAACACGGCCCACGCCTGTTTGTAAGGCAGCTTTCCTGGCGCACAACTGCTCACCCTTTGTTCCCTGCTGTTTGTCGCCTCCAGCTTCTGCCCTACAAAGGCAGACAAAGCCGGGTGGCCATGACAGGGACAGCCTGGCCCTGGGACTGAAAACACTCAGTTTCTGGGCCTTTACAGAAAGGTGTCCTGATGACTGTTGTACATCCCTTCAGGAGCCTCATTTTCACCATGGTCCTCTGGAGTAGGAACGTTATTTTTAGCTAGGTGCCATGGCGCATGTTTGTCATCCCTACACTGAGAGAGGCTGAGGCAGGAGGGTCACAAGTTCAGGCCCAGCTTGGGCAGCTTTGCAACTTAGCAAGATGCGCTTTCAAGATACAAAAGAAAAAGGGCTGGGGATGGAGCTCAGTGCAGAGGTGCTGCGTTCAGCCCCTGGTACTGCAAAAGGAAAAGGAAGTCATTTTTTGGACATTAGAAAAGAGGAGACGCCTACCTCAGGTGGTGCCGAGGGTGTGAGACTGTGTTTGAGCTCAGGTCTACTTTGCACCATGCTGCTTCTGCCATGTCCTGGAAGGGATGGGGTCAGACTCCAACAGCTGACCCAGAGGCTGAGCCGACCCTCACTCCTCCTCCCCTGCAGTCAGGTGCCTCCAGCTTCAGCGAGAAGTTCTCACGTGTGAAGTTCTCGCCCTCGCTCACACTCTTCGGTGGCAAGCCCATGGAGGGCTGGATTGCTGTGACAGTCAGTGGGCTGGTCACCGTGTCCCTCCTGAAACCCAGCGGGCAGGTGCTGACATCCACCGAGAGCCTGTGCCGGCTGCGGGGCCGAGTGGCGCTGGCCGACATCGCCTTCACAGGTGGTGGCAACATCGTGGTGGCCACAGCAGACGGCAGCAGCGCGCTGCCCGTGCAGTTCTACAAGGTGTGCGTGAGCGTGGTCAGCGAGAAGTGCCGCATTGACACGGAGATCCTGCCCTCCCTCTTCATGCGCTGCACCACCGACCCCCACCGCAAGGACCGCTTCCCTGCCATCACCCACCTCAAGTTCCTAGCGCGTGACATGTCTGAGCAGGTTGGCGCCTCCCCTGGGCTGGGGTCTGAGGCCAACGTGGGGAGAACCTGGCTCCCTAGCCAGCCTCTTACAGGCACCCGATCCTCTGCTTGTGGCCCTTCCCTCCATCTGCAGAACCGTGCCCGCCCAGGGACCCTGGGGGACCCTCCTCTCGGGCTGGTCACCGAGCCCAGCAGCAGGATCCCTTTTGCTGAGGGAGGTGGTGTGTCCTCCTGCCCCTGGGGTTAGGATGGTGCTGCTTTTATTTTATTTTATTTTTTTTGTGTGTCTTTTTGAAACAAGGTCTCACTATGTAGTTCAGGTTGGCCTAAAACTCACTGTAGAGCCCAGTCTGGCTTCAAACTTGTGGCAGTCCTGCCTCAGTTTCCCAAGTGCTGGGGTGACAGGCATGGGTCACCAAACCATTAGGACAGCTGTGTCTTTGAGGCTGTTACTTAGCCCACCACAGCACATCACTGGGGTCCCAGTGCTTCCACACATCCTTAAGGCCTCGGGCATCTCCCAGCCCGCAGTGTGTTTCCCTCTGTCCCCACTTTTTGCACTGGGAAAGGCCCCTTCCTGGTGACATCTGCCATCTGGTATGGTTTCACTCTAGAGAGGACACTAGGTGGGTGCTGCCCTGGATGGGAAGCTTCTGGCTGGGGCTCAGGAGGTCGGGAGGGGGCATGAGGATGCGGGTCCCGTCTCACCAGCCACCTGCTCCCCTCAGGTGCTGCTGTGTGCATCCAGCCCGACGAGCAGCCTGGTGGAGTGCTGGTCCCTGCGCAAGGAGGGGCTGCCGGTGAACAACATCTTCCAGCAGATCGCACCTGCCGGTGAGTCCCCGCCACCCTCCCCAGGGCCTGGAGCCTTGGGGTGACAGGTTCCGGAGATGGAACGAACGCGGCACACGTGGCCAAGCCCTTGCGCTGCTTCCAGGCCACAGCCCAGGCAGCACTCAGCTTTTCATTTGTGCGTGCTTTCCACTCCGCCCTCCCGTACTCCAAGGGGCTGTTTCACCGTAGCTTGCAGAGGAACGAGAAGCAGGCTCAGAGAGAGGAGCTGCTTGCCTGGCTCACCCAGCAAGTGGGCAGCCCTGTGCTTCCTGCCAGCAGCAGGTGTCCTGTGCCAAGGTCCTGTGAGGGAAAGAGGCTGAGAAAGGCTGTGCTCATAGCAGGGTCCCGGGACCACAGGGTGATGCCATGTTCTAAATGCAGTAGAATCTTCCAGAAACCCTGGTTCCATAAGGAAGCCGGGGATGGGGGGGTGCTGACTGGGTTTGCCAAGGACACGCAGCCCTGGCTCATGTCTGTAGTGGCATCCGCTCTCCTCACCCTTTCAAGAGTGATGATCCCACCCCCAACTCTACACTTAAGGCCCCTGAATTCATTTTTTTATTTCCGATTCATTGAGGTAGGGTTTCACTGTGTTGTTCAAGCTTGCCTTGAGCTCACTGTGTAACCCAGGTGGGCCTCAAACTCCAGGGGCTCTTCCTGCCTCGGGCTCCTATGTCCTAGGATTAAGGTGTCCCCACCATGCCCAGATCTAAAGCCACACAATTCTTAAAACCTACTTAATCCCCACTGGGTTCCCAGAACCTCCTGAGAAGCCTCGATTTCAGCCCAGCGGAGGCCCCTCTGCCCCCCGCCAGAGATGCTCAGATGAAAGCGCCTGCTGCCCGTCAGCACTAATGGGCCCTGGAGGGCCTGGCTGCGGGGGAGCACTAATCGGAAGCTGCTAATGAGCGCAGGTCAAGAGGCCCCTCGGGTCCAGCCTGGGAGGAGGTTAAGTAAACTGCCCATCATGCCCCAGAGCAATTAAAGTGAGAGAACCTTGGCCGCCCCTCCTGGGCTGCGTCATCTTGAGTCACCAGGCCTGGGGCTCTGCCATCCTGCCCCGGTGGCAAGCAGGCCCACCGGGCTGGGGGCTGCGGGACTCAGGCGGCCACTGGCCTTTCCCTGCCCACAGCAGCAGTATCCCCTGCAGCCAGGTCCTATGTCCCAGCCCCTTGCTAGGTTGTTTTCCTGCCTTGTCTCCTCCAGCCACCCACCACACATGGCCCTGGGAGCCTCTCACAAGTGAAACTGCATCTCACGCACAGGGAAGTCTCATCGCCCCTGAGAAACTGCACAGTTCTGGGGCACAGCCTCTGCCAAGCCCTTCCTGCCCTCAGTGCCCTTGCCAGGCCCTGCTCCGCCTTCCTCCTGGTGTTAGCTTTCACGCGCAGCTGACCTGACTCCAGGCTGGTGGTCGTGACCACGCTGGGGTGAGGGCCAGGATGCAGGTCATCAGGGCCTGGCCCTGGCGATAGCACAGCGGTCACCACACTGACGGTGTCCCTGTGCCCCTGAGAGACACTGAGCACCCCAGGGCAGTAGCCTCTGCTGCACCAGGCCCTAGTTTCCCCTGGAGGAAGATGCTGGCTGGGATTCTCTGGGACTGGGGCAGGTGTGGAGATCAGGGCTGGGTGACAGAGGGCGCTGCATGTCATTTCTGTCACGGAACCTTGGGGCTGGGAGTAGCACCCTTGGGCCCTGGCTGCGGCTGGGAGGCTGCTGCTCCTTCCCTGGGTCCTGACCAGCTGCCGGCTGTCCCAGCTCCCTGTCCTTGCCGGGCCTCAATCATGCCACTTTGGGGACACGTGGCCCCCAGTGGCCAAGCCCAGAGGCTTGGAAACCAAAGGCCACCTGGGGAAGCTGCTGTTTTGCCACCTGAGGGTGGGACCAGAGTCATGTCACAGCCCCGCACAGCCTCCTCGGGGACAGGTGATGAGCAGAAATCTCATGTCCAGCTGGCTGGAGGCCAGGAGGGGATTCTGGGTCTAGGTGGCGTGGCTTCGCTCCACTGAGCTGACTCCAGCAGGGGGCAGGAGAGCCACCCTACCACCAGCTCATACCCTCTCAGTTTGTGTGAAATTGATCGCAAGGCTGGCCAGGTGTCATGGCACATGCCTGTAATCCTAGCTTCCTCAGGAAGCTGAGGCAGGAGGATTACAAGTTCAAGCTCAGCTTGGGCAATTTAGAAGATGCCACCTCAATAAAAATGACAGCTGGGCATGGTGGCACCTGCCTGTAGTCCCAGCACTCGCGAGGCTGAGGCAGGAGGATCGCTGAGTTCAAGGCCAGCCTGGGCTACATAGTTAATTCAGGGGCAGCTGAGCAATATAGCAAGACCGTGTCTCAAAAAAAAAACGAAAGGGCTTCAGTGTAGCTCAGTGATTGAGTGCCCCAGGTCCCATCTGGAAAGAAACAAAGCCAGGGCTGAGTCCTGGGGGCCAGCCTTGGGTCACATGCCCACCCTGAGCCAGCCGGACTGTGGTGCTTGGTGCACTCAGCCCTGGGTCCTCTTCCTGGGTGGAAGCAGGGATGGATAGATGGCCCAGGGCAGGAGAAGGCATGGGGCGGCCTGTGCCCTGCGGGCTGCTGTGACAGCCTTGTCCGTCTCCCCTTGTTTCTGTTGCCCTCTGTTCTCCTGCCCCACAATGTTCTAGTTGGTGACAAACAGCCCATGATCCTCAAGTGGCGGATCCTCTCAGCCACCAATGACCTGGACCGTGTGTCAGCTGTGGCGCTGCCCAAGCTTCCCATCTCGCTCACCAACACTGACCTCAAGGTGGCCAGCGACACCCAGTTTTACCCCGGCCTTGGTATGTGGCTATCAGAAGCGGCCAGCACTGCTCTCAACAGGTCTTGTCGGGTGGCACTTGGAGGGGGTGTGAGCCTCACTCCCTGGCAGGGCTTGGGGATGGAGGAGCTCAGAGGGCAGCGAGCCTGTGGACATATATACGTTCCTTCATATGCAAAGAGTGGTTGCAGATCTGTAATGCTGGGACGAGTCCTTCCCAGGTGGCACTTAGCAGCCGCAGTGCTGGTCCTAAGTCTGGACCACAGTGTGCCTCAGTTTGCCCAGCTGTAAGGTGTTGTAGTTTGTCTGCACTCAGGCTGTTCCCCCAGCTTTCTGCCAGTTCATTGGAAGGAACATCTGTTAAAATTCACGCTGGGCTCAGGGCCTGTGTGTGTGTGTGTGGTACTGCAAATCAAGAGCCTTCACACTGAGCTATCTCTCCTGCCCCCTTTTTTATTTTTAATTTTGAGACAGGGCCAGGTATGGGGTCTCATCAGGTCTCTTGAGTTGCCCAGGCTGGACTGTAACTTGTGATCCTCCTGCCTCAGCCTCCCTGTGTGATGAGATGACAGGCGTGTCACCCCATGCCCAGCTGGCTCGGGGCCTTTTATTGTGAACCTGCAGGGAGAGGGGCGCGCACACTCAGTCCGTGGCCTGAAAACCATTTGCATGCTCTCGGTGCTCCAGCCCTTTCACGGTCTCCATGGACAGCCTGGTGCTCTGTCTAGTGCTGGGCCCTTGGGTCTGAGACAGGCCTGCCACACTGAGAAACTGGGCCAGGTTGGAGCAAGTCATGTGGTTTTCTCAAGACCTTTGGAAGTGTTGGTGGTAGCTGTCAGTCTCCCCGGCCCCACCCCACCACCATCCGTAGGCTCCGGG
Organism: Dinomys branickii; assembly: GCA_004027595.1. Taxonomy (NCBI): domain Eukaryota; kingdom Metazoa; phylum Chordata; class Mammalia; order Rodentia; family Dinomyidae; genus Dinomys; species Dinomys branickii. The sequence goes on along the minus strand of PVLD010016177.1, from coordinate 34,264 downwards.
AGCATAGGCTGCTTAGCTGCAGTCACTTTGCTGAGCCCTGATCCAGCTGCAAGGTGCTCGCCTGTGTTGAGGGGCTCCCGGGCGCCCCATCCGGAACGCTCCCCCCCGCCCTTACTCCACATCAGGCCAATAGCCTCCCTTCTGCCAAGAGGTGTTTCTCCTCTGCTGTGCCGCCTGCCCTGGGCCTGGACAATGACGGACTGAAACCACCACTGACTGTGGGCTAAACAAACCTCCCCTCCTTTAACTTTGGGTATTGGGCATTTTGTCTCAGAAACCAATAAAGTAACTACGACAGGCTCAAACTCGGGAAACTCAGAATGAAACTGAAAAGATCATGGGGGCTGTAAATTCAACTCCCATTGGGGGTGGGGCTGAAGCTGCCTGGTTTGCGGCTCTGAGAGAAGACACGAGGAGAGCGGTGCCTGGGGGCTGCTGGCCCCCGAGGCTCCCACCCCACCCCGCTGGGCTTCAGAGCTGATACCCACAGCTGCGGCATCCAGCCCTCCCTGACCCTGACCTCACACGTCCCGCAGGGCTGGCCCTGGCCTTCCACGATGGCAGTGTCCACATCGTGCACCGGCTGTCACTGCAGACCATGGCTGTCTTCTACAGCTCGGCCACACCGCGTTCCGTGGATGAGCCGGCCATTAAGCGCTCGCGGGCCGCAGGCCCTGCTGTGCACTTTAAGGCCATGCAGCTGTCCTGGACCTCCCTGGCCCTGGTGGGCATCGATAACCACGGAAAGGTGTGCATCCCCCTGTGATGGGGACTGGCAGGGGTGGTTTTGGGGACCTTGGCACCTGGCTGTCCCTAGGGCAGGGACCCGGCTGCAGCTGTGGGGCATCTGGCCCTGCCTGTACACCCTCTCCTCTCGAGCTACGCGTCCATCTTGCCCTGCAGCTCAGCATGTTGCGCATCTCGCCCTCCATGGGCCACGCGCTAGAGGTGGGCCTGGCACTGCGGCACCTGCTCTTCCTGCTGGAGTACTGCATGGTGACCGGCTATGACTGGTGGGACATCCTGCTGCACGTGCAGCCTGGCATGGTGCAGAGCCTGGTGGAGCGGCTGCACGAGGAGTACACGCGCCAGAAGGCGGCGCTGCAGCAGGTGGCGGGGCCAGGGCAGGGTGCTGGGCGAGGGGGGCCAGCTGCATAGAAGAGGCCGTGGGGGTAGGGCTGGCCTGAGATAGCAAAGGCTAGGCAGGGTGGTGCAGGCCCCATACTGAGCAGGTGGGCTAGAGGCCTTCAGTCTGGGGCAGGTGAGGTTATGCAAGATATAGAGGCTCCAACCTGCTGCAGATCTTTTAAAATTTTTATTTGTAGGCACCCACCATGGTGCATACCTGTCAGCATGGCACTCTGGGAGGCTGAAGCAGAAGAATCTCAAGTTGGACCCCAACCTGGAAAACTTACTGATTTAGTGAGACCTTGTCTCAAAAACTAATTTTTGCTGGTGTGGTTGCACATGCTTGTAATCTCAGAACTTAGAAGGCTGAGGCAGGAGGATCACCACCTGGACTCACATAGTGAGTTCAAGGCCAGCAGTCTGAACTACACAGGGAGACCCTATCTCAAAAAAAATTTTGTGTGTGTATGGTCCTAGCCTCATACATGCTGGGCAAGGGCTCACCACTAGTTATACCCTCAGCCCTTGGTTAGTTCTTGATTTAAAGCTTGCTGTACAGCAGCAAAACCCTTCCCATGAGAGTCAAGTCCACCTGGACCTCCCAGCTCAGGTCACACCCCGGGGTTCTTTCCACATTGCTTTCCAGAGTGCACCGGGTCTGAGGTCAGGCCGTGTAGCTGTGCCCTTGGGGCCTGGCCGGTGTGACAGCAGGGAAAATGTAAGGCTCAGAGGAGAAGGGAGGAGAAACCCACTGACTGTGTGACTATACCCATGTCCCCCAGGATCCCCCAAACCGCCCTGGCAGCTAGTGGCTGCAGTCTATAAACACTGGGATGGGCCTAGACCTGAGGTAAGCAGAGGAAAGATGGCATGTGGGTCACAGGTCCCACTCGCTGGGGACCTGATAGCAGAGGCACCAGGTTATCCACTGTGAGGGTGCTAAGAATTCAGCTTGGTGCCTAGTTGGATTCACAGCTGATCAAGACGATGAGACCCACACTTACCAGGCCCCACAGTACCCAGCACCTTTGTGCTTTTAGAAGGTCTTTTAAGCCAGGTGTGGCAGCGTATGCCCATCATCCCAGCTAAACATGAGGCTGAGGCAGGAGGGTTGCAAGTCTTGCTGTACATTCAGCCCTAAGGCTAGGAGGGCCCCATGTCTCATCTGGACAGCCAGTGCACCACTGGTCAGGCTGGGTGGTGTCCTGACCCTCCAGCCTCTTGCTCCCTGCCCCCTCCCCCAGGTCCTCTCCACCCGGATCCTGGCTATGAAGGCCTCGTTGTGCAGGCTGTCACCCTGCACAGTGACACGCGTGTGTGACTACCACACCAAGCTCTTCCTCGTGGCCATCAGCTCCACCCTCAAGTCCCTGCTGCGCCCCCACTTCCTCAACACACCTGACAAGAGCCCTGGTGACCGGCTGGCCGAGATGTGCGCCAAGACCACCGATTTGGGTAGGTAGAGCCTGCCACCTGCCCCCCGCCCCCCCGCCAGGTCTGTGACAGCTCCTTGGTCCTGGTGCGGGTTACTTGGGTTTACAGGAGGTGTTTGGGCCAAACCCTGAAAGAGGTGCTCTCAGGACACCCACTCTAGACAGCTGTGCACAGCCTCACTCCAGCTCCACTCTGACTTTCCCTCTAAAAGTTCAGGTTGTAAGGGTGAGGTGATGCGGGCATGGCTGGGAGGCTGAGGCAGGAGGATCCCAAGTTTGAGCCTGTTGTAGTTACTTTATGGGTTTCTGAGACAAAATGCCCAATACCCAAAGTTAAAGGAAGGAAGGTTTGTTTAGCCCACAGTCAGTGGTGGTTTCAGTCCGTCATTGTCCAGGCCCAGGGCAGGCGGCACAGCAGAGGAGAAACACCTCTTGGCAGAAAGGAGTGAAGCAACAAAGCATCGAAGCAGCAGGTGGGAGGGGGAGGGCCTCGGTGCCGTCTTTCTGCCCCTTTCCTAATGTGTCTGGGCCGCTTCAGGGCAGTGCCAGACTAGTCAGTGGACAGGTTTAGTAATCACCCGCCCTTAATCCCAGCATCACACACGAAATGTAGCTGCCTCTGGAAAGCCCCACCTATGGCTGCGTGAGGCTTTGGGGGACGTCCAAGGCAGCTAGGACAGAGCCCAACCTGGGAAACTCAGAATGAAACTGAAAAGATGGTGGGGGCTGTAAATTCAACTCCCAGTACTAGGAGAAAAAACGGTTACATAAAACCAGGTGTGGCACTGCATACCTGTGGTCCTGGTACTCAGGAGGCCAGGGCAGGAGGATTGCTGCGAGTTCAAGACCAGCCAGATTACACAGTGAGTTCAAGGCCAGCCAGGGATATACCCAGACTCAGTCTCAAAATAAAAATTTATATAAAAATTCAGATTCTACCCAGGGTCAGTGGCCGCGTCTGACCTGTTACCCAGCTGCTGAGAGGCAGAGGAGGAAGAGCAGGAGTGTGAGGCCAGCCTGCGCAGCTGCATGAGACCCTGTCTGAAATGCAAACATAACAAAAGGCTCAGGGTGGTGTGGCTGTTGGTGGGGAGCACTAGTACAGTGCACAGGTTGCTCAGCCCAGGGCGTGGCCTAGTGGTGGCCCCCGCCCGGGGGTGAGTGAGGCCCGGAGTTCATCCCAGCACCACCAGAGCTAAAGCTCATCTATTCTAAGGTTTCTCCATCTCTATGTATGCATGGGAGTTGCAGCCTCTGGAAAAAGGGGCACGTGGAGTCCCAGCGTGGCCTGTCCCTTGCTGTCCAGAGCAGACACTGCTGTGCTCCCCACCAGGATGGCTGGAGGCCAGAACTCCTGGTGCTCAATCTGTGCAGGTTGAAGAACCCCAGGACCCCTGTGTGCACAGCTGCATACACTGTGAATTCCCCACTACCCTGACCCCCGTCCTTGTCCCCTTTCAGACATTGATAAGGTCATGCTCAACCTCAAGACAGAGGAGTTTGTTCTGGACACGAATACACTGCAGGCGCTGCAGCAGCTTCTCCAGTGGGTGGGCGACTTCGTTCTCTATCTGCTGGCCAGCCTGCCCAACCAGGTGCACATGCCTAGCCCCCTCGCCCGGCCTTCAGCCCCACCCACCTGTTGCCCCTCCCCTCAGCCCAGCCAGACCCCTGTATCCCCACCCTTACCTCTACTTTTCCAGCTAACGCCCCTCTTCCCTCCTCTTCCTCCCCTCCCCTCTACTCTCTCTTCCTCCAACCCTGGTGGGGGGGGCTCAGGGCTTTGAAATCCCAGCCATGGGGACACAGTTCGGGAATCTGGCTGCCCTCCTGCACACGTCAGGGTCAGCCTCACCAAGACCCCGCTCCATGCACACTGACCAGGCAGTCTCGGGGTGTCCCTGGCCCCCATGCACCCCCTGCCAGGAGTAGCCAGTGTTCCCGGGACTGCATGCTCAGTATGACTCCTGCCCCACAGGGTTCGCCGCTGCGGCCAGGCCACAGCTTCCTGAGGGACGGCACGTCACTGGGCATGCTGCGGGAGCTGATGGTGGTCATCCGCATCTGGGGCCTGCTAAAACCCAGCTGCCTGCCTGTGTACACTGCTACATCGGACTCACAGGACAGCATGTCCCTGCTGTTCCGCCTGCTCACCAAGCTCTGGATATGCTGTGAGGCACCCTGCCTTCTACTCTTACCTCCCCACCAAAATACAAGCCCTGGTGCAATCCCTCTACCATAGAATAAGATCCCATAGGCAGAAACAGCTCAGGTCCCTGTTTCAGAAAGGGGGTCAGTGGGGCCAGAGACCAGGAGGGACTTCTCAGCAAAGAAGGCCAGAGCTTGCCCTAGACCTGGTGCCCCATAGCCCCCTGCACAGGTCTGTCCCAATGGGCAGTGGGTGGGGTCCCAGGCTGGCTGCCATGTGCGACAATATCCCCTCCATGCAGGCCGTGAGGAAGGGCCAGCGAGCGAGCCAGACGAGGCCCTGGTGGATGAGTGCTGCTTGCTGCCCAGCCAGCTTCTGGTGCCCACACTGGACTGGCTGCCTGTCAGCGATGGGCTGGTCAGCCGCCTGCAGCCCAAGCAGCCCGTGCGCCTGCACTTTGGCAAGGCGCCCACACTGCCCGGCAACACCCCCACCTCGCAGCTGGATGGCCTGGCCAGGTACGTCCCACCCCACCCAGGTCTCTGCACAGCCACACACGCTTGGGAGCCCATTAACACGTGCCCGCCTCCTACATGCTGCCTCGGGGCCTGCACACCACCGCTCCCCTCAGATCTTCTCCTTCGGGCCTGGGCTCAGTGGCAAGTGCTTACCTAACGTGCACCAGGCCCTGGGCTCCACTGCTGTGCTCCCTCCTTCCCACAGTAACAGGGCCTTTGCACAGCCTCTCCCAGCACCACGGCGGTGGGGCCTCCAGGCCAGCTGCCCTGCACCTTCACTGCATAGTGGTCTTGAGGGTAAGGTTTTGACCACCCCATCTCAGCAGCAGGGAAGAAGCCTCAGTGCAGATGCATCTTACTGTCATGGTGCATGCCTGTCATCCCAGCACTGTGGGAGGCTGAGGCAGGAGGATTTCTAGTTCAAACCCAGCATGGGCAGTGTAGTGAGACCCTACCTCAAAATAAAAAAGGGCTAGGGATGTAGCTCAGTGAAAAGGCCCAGGGTTCAATCCAGAGTATTGAAAAAAAGAAAGATTACTTTCACATTTTTATAGCACCAAGGACCATGCTAGGCTTCTTTTTGCTCCAGGTACAGGGCATCCCCGGTGGTCCCTGCTGGCCTGGTGCTGGGACGATTCTGGAGGCACTGGGCCGCCCACTCAGGAGCAGGTCCTCCGTCTGGGGCACCAGCCCACAGATAGTTGCAGAAGGACACCATCCGCCATCACCACAAAGGCCCCTGTCCTGGCCACCCTACACCTGCCTCTCACACCCTCCCTCCTCCTCCCCAGGGTTCCCGGCCAGCCCAGGATCGACCACCTGCGGAGGCTGCACCTGGGCACCTACCCCACGGAGGAGTGCAAGGCCTGCGCCAGGTACCGGGCGGCGGCTGCGCTGTGGGCGTGGCCATTCTGGGAGGGGCTGCTGTGGGGGTCATTGAGCCATTCCCGCCCGCCTGCCCCCAGGTGTGGCTGTGTCACCATGCTCAAGTCCCCCAACAAGACGACAGCAGTGAAGCAATGGGAGCAACGCTGGACTAAGAACTGCCTGTGCGGGGGGCTGTGGCGGAAAATGCCCGTCAGCTACTCCTGAGCCGACCCTGCTTGCCCGCAGGACAGTCATGCCCCAAATAGGTCACAGCAGCTGGGGCCATGGGTCTTCTCTCTACTGCCGGCCCAGAAGGCTTGCCCTCGGGCCCCAAGCCCCCACCCCGGGAAGTGAGTTGTTCAGGCACTTGGGACTGAGGCAGGAGGATGGCCGCAAGTTGCAGGTCAGCCTGGAGTACCGAATGAGACTGTCTTGATAAAAAAAGGGAGGGGTCTGATCAGACCCCTGCGTTCCCCTTTATTTTTAAATTTTTTTGTAATGTTCCCTTTTAGAACATGCCTGGTGCGCAGCCACATGCCTCAGTTTCCCTCTTGTGCCTGCAGAGCCCATCCTCACCCTGGGGCCTGGGCCACCAGCCGCAGGATCGACACAGACCATGTCTCTGTGTCCCAGGCCAGGGCCGTCCACTTGCGCAGTCGTCCCGCCCTGCAGTGTGTTCCGCAAGCAGAGGGGTCCGCGTGGGGGACCTTTTCACCGGGCCCTTCCTTGCCTTGCCTTTGCCCTCCTCAATCCCCCTCCACCCTGTGTCCCTGAAGCTCCGTCCTGGTTCCCCAGGGGTCCAGCCTTGGGCTGCCTACAGGTACTGTCACCACTTACATCATGGTACCCCGCAGGCTGCAGGTAGAAGGGCTGCTGCAGACGTGCCCTGCCTGAAACACAGTCATGGGTTGCTATTAGCGCCCTGCAGAGCCAGCTCCCCACAGAGCACCACGCTTGCGTCGCAGGGCTACCAGGCTGCGTCTGAGCCCAGACCAGTGTGAGGCCAGGCAGCTGGCACCCCAGAGCCACAGGCAGTGGAGCCTGGTGAAGTGACAGGGCCAGATATATCAAGAAGTGCTGGGCCGGGCGTGGTGGCACCCGCCTGTAATCCCACCCCTCTGGGGGCTGAGACAGGAGGACTGTTGTGAGTTTGAGACCAGCCTGGGCTGCAAAGTGAGCTCAAGGCCGGCCTGAACTGCATAGCGAGAGCTTGTCTGGGTCTGAGGTAATGTCCATTAGGAGTAGCGACTGTGTGGTGGGCACCTGCTGCTGTAAGGCTGACAAGAAGCAGCCTCACTCCTTGGGCCTCAAGCCGCCAGGCCTGGCATCCCTAGTTTGGGATGGGTCACTGGGAAGCCCCTCCTACCACGGACAAGCTGGCAGGGTGGGACCAGAGGTAGGTCACATGTTGGGGACAGCCACTGTGGGCAGCTTCTGGAACATTCTACTGGCCCAATGAAGTAGATGGTCTGGGACGTTTGTTCCATGTTCCCACCATGGGGCTTCATGACGACCTTGTTTCTGCACAGTTCTTCTCCTGGGGTCAGCAGTAGGGAAGCCTGATGTCTGTCCCCTGGCACAGTTCTCAGAGGCCAGACTTAGAAGATGGTGCCCAGCTCTCCTTTCAGCCTCATTTTGGCACTGCCTCCTTCTCCAGAGCCCTCTGTGGCTCTCACTGACCACAGCCTGGATCTGAAAATGCCCAGGCAGTCCTGGAGCTGAGTAGGTGTGAAACCCCACACACCACCCACCCTCCACCCCAGCTCACAGAAGCCAGGAGCAGAACTTGAGACAGCCCCCCTCAGCGTCCCTAGTCCTGACTTCCTGTGGGCAAGTGCAGTTGGGCCCACACAGGGTGGCGTCAGCCCACTGCCCTGCACAGCAGGCTCATCCTGCCTGCATGGCCCAGCCTGTCCCTGGGGTCACACAGATAGGTGGCTCCTGTCCTTCCTATCTCTAGGGTGTTGGCCGAGCCCAAGCGTGACTGAGCATTAGACCTATGAGCTGATGCAGGAAGCTGCTGCCCTGGTCAGAAGGCTCCCCGTCACCTCGGTTCTCTTTGTTTGGATCACAGAAGCGGTTGCAATCCCATGATGATTAATAGGGCTTGCAGGCAGGGACCACTGTACCTAGCCATGTCTCCTGCCAGGCAGTACCGCACCTGGGTCACATCACTGTCCCCAGTGCTGTCCCATACAGTGCAGGGTGCCCTGCAAAATCTGAATTTCTGCATACATCCCAAAGTATAAACATCATCCATTGTTGCTAGGTGTGGTGCACATCTGTGGGTCCAGCTCTCAGGAGGCTGAGGCAGGAACCAAAAGTTCAAGGCCAGACAAGCCTGGGCTACATAATTCAAGATCAACCTAAAACTACATAGCTAGAACCTGTCTCAAAAAAAAAAGAATAAAATTACACAAGGAATTTGTGCACACACTGAAGATGGCTTCGTCCCTGTCAATGCTCTGTTGCTCAGCAGCCTCAAGCACACAGTAAGCAGGTGCTCCACAAAGGCTTGTGCATGAAGGTGACCAAAGGGACAGCATCGTGGTTCCAGGTCCGTACACAGATTTCTCTTGGAGCACAAGGTCACGTGTCAGACCATGGTCTCCACACACGGAAGGCCCTGAGTGGCTCCGAGGGCCAGGTTCAGGTGCTGGGCCCTGGTTCTGCCCTGTCACCTCTAGCAGGCAAGCCGAGGCCCAAGGCTACTGTGGCCCACAGTCTCCGGAGGTGTGGCTATTCGACACCGCCTGCAGCCTCAATGTGTAGCCCCAGCAGCACTCGCCTCGGTTCCAATGTGAACTTTGTTCTGAGCTTTTTCCAGAATTTCAGGGGTCTGCACTGACCAGCGCAGAGTACCCAGAACAAGGTCTCGGACTCTCCACTGGGAAGAGCAAGAGCACTGCTGTGTGTTGGAGCACCAGAAGGTCGCCAGGATTTGTGCTGACGGGTCTCCCCCTGCCCTCTGCCTAACGCACCCTTTTCCGGGTCTTGCAGGCAGCAAGTGCTCAAGAAAGACTGGCTGACTCAAGTCAATGCGTTTATTGTGGGTCGGGTGCTTGCCGCCTGCAGTCCTGCTCAGACCACTGTGCCCTCGCCCATCACACTGTCGATCCAGGCTACATAGCTGGCCACGCGGGTGTAGATCCCCGGCTTCCTGCGGTTGCCACACACGCGGGATCCCGAAGTGACCACACCCTGGACGATGCCTCCGCACACTAACGGGCCGCCAGAGTCCCCCTGTACGGCAGGGTCGTGAAAGCCATGGCCCAGCCCCCTCTAGGCTGTCCTATTTAGGCCACCCTGTCAAACCACCCCATACCGAGCGTGTTCCTTGCAATCCCCGCCCCCTCCTGGGACTCGAACTCTCAATCCTGGTTCACACCCTCCTTACTAGGCCCGCCCCTTCTTCGGGGTTCTGCGCACCATAGCCAATCAGTTTATGAACCCTGGGCCCCACCTCTCATCAGGCCACTCCCCTTACTGAGCTCCGCCTTCACACGCTCCACCCTTTCCTTCGTGTTACCCTTCCCCCCATCACCTTTTTCAGACCGGCCCTCACTGGCTGCCTCGCCCACCGATTCGCCCCGCTCCTTCTACAGCCCTGCCCATTCACAGCCCTGCCCCATCCTCCGTCCCTCCCTCACCTGCAGCCTCGCCCGCCCACATGCCCCACCCTGTCTCGGCCCCTCCTCGCGCGCACCTTGCAGCTGTCGCGCCGATTGCTCTCGGCGCACATCATCCTCTCGGTGATGGCGCCATCGTGGTACGGGCGCAGGTTGCAGGTGGCCCGGTCTAGCACCGGCAGGCGCACGTGCTGCAGGCGGTCAGGTCGGCGACCCGAGTGGGTGACCACGCCCCAGCCGGCCACGTCGCAGAGCGTACCCGGCGCCACGTCGCGGTCCTCGCGCTGCAGGGGCAGCGGGCGCACGGCCGGGCCCAGAGCCGCCTTCTCCGACAGCTGTGGGGGGCGGGGCGGGGCCGTCAGGGGCGGGGTCCGCGCAGCAGGAAGCACCCGCGCCGGCCGGGAGATGGGGACAAGGTGAGGCACCGCCGGCCAGGGCTGACCTGCAGCAGGAGGAGGTCGTGGTCGATGGTGTTGGGACTGCTGTCTGGGTGGGGCACTGAGCGACTTACATCGTACAGGCGCTTGGAAGGCTCGGGCTGCGACAGGGAGTGCGCGCCCAGCAGCACCTGCACCTTGCCGTCCCTGGGGACATGGGGGGGGGGTCCGAGGTCAGAGCCGCACCCTGCATACCCCCCAGCCCCGCCCAGTCCCGCACTCACGCCTCCTCCAGGCAGTGCGCGGCGCTCAGCACCCACTGCGCAGCCACCAGGACGCCGCCGCACAGGTGTTTGCCGTCCACCTGCACCGATGCCATGTAGGGCCGCGCATGAGCCTCGGCCTCCTGGCCGCCCAGGATCCGGCCGCGGGGCTGCGCCGCTGCATTGGGGAGAGAGGTGTTAGGACCAAGGTGCAGACCCCACCCCCACCCCACCCAGGCCCGCAGTGCCGTCACTGTCAGGTGCAGTTCGGAGCAGCAGCAAACCCAGACACCTAAGAGAATGGGGGATGCCCAAGACAGCCACAGAGATTGATGAGGGCTAGGCCAAATTCCAGCAGTACACCCTGACCTAAGGACTTCAGTTAAACCCAGGAAAGGTGGAACGGCTAAAGCTGATTCCCCTGCCAGCCGCAAAAGCCCGACAGTCCTGTTTCCACGGTGGGACTTGAGATTCTTGCTGTGGACAGACTTCTGAAGGCTCAGATTTCAAGATTCAAAGTTTTAAGAATCCTTGACATTTTGTGTTGTTTCTTTCTTGAGACAGGGACCCACTATGTAGCCCAGGCTGTCCTCTAACTTGCAGAGATCCTCCTGGCTCAGCCTCCTCAGTGCTGGGATGACAGATGTCTGCCATCACACCTGGCTCCTTGGTTTTGAAGCTGTTTGTGCGACTGGGGGACCTCAGGCCAATCCCCCACTTCCCAGGCCCACTCACCACACACTGCAGCCCCCAAGAGGAGCAGAACCGCCAGGCCCGCCATGGTGATCACAGACTGGATGCTGATCTGGGCGGGGCTCAGGGCCTTTTATGGGGGTGGAAGGGGCGGGCGGGCACCTCCCAGGGGCCCCATCTGCACCGTGGGCTTAGGCCCAGCTGGGGAAAGGGGAACCTGCCCACACCCCATCCTCCCCAGCTTATCATCTCCCTGCCAGACTTGGGGACAGGCCAAGGGGTCCCTCCTGCTCCAGGGGGTCCAGCCCGCACCCACCCTGGCAAGGGTGCCCTCTGGGGGTGGCCAGGAAGCGGTGCCGTAGGCTGCCCACCCCGCAGCCCACGTGTCCCCAGACCACAGTGTCCTTCCAGCCCCAAATTTCACAATAGCAGCTGGAGCCCCAAGCCTGTAAACAACTCATTTCATCTTCCCCTCCCTCCTCCTATTCCTCTGGGGGTGGGGGGACACTTTCTAATTCCCTGTGGTCTTGGGGTGGCCTGGCACCCAACAAGCAGAGGGTTGCAGAGAAGGAGTGAAGGGGTGGCAGGAAAAGATGGTCAGATACAAACGATAGGAAAAAAAGTGAAACTGATGCAGGCATCGCTAAAGAAAGCACAGAGATACTGCCTTCAGGTATGGTTTGATCCAGGTGCCTAGATGAGGTCAAGCATCCATTTCTGGTTTTTCCTTTCTTGTTTAATGGCGTTGCTGCCCACCAGGCTCCCCTGTTGTTGTCCCAGGGATCCGACACTCACTGCAGTGGCTCTGTGAGCCCCTCCTAAAATTTCCCATCACCGCAGCCATATTCTCGGGGCTGCTTTTGACTGGCTGAATGAGGATCAGGTGCTCCCTCCTGAGCTGACCCCTGGCATCTTGCAAGCCAAGGTCAAGGAGGTAGAGTAGATCGGGGAGGAACAGAGCACTCTCCCTCCATTTCTGCTTGTCTTTTTCTTTTTTTTTTTTGGTACTGAGAATCAAACTCAGAACCTTGTGCTTGATGGGCAGGCACTTATGCCACTGAACTATATCACCAGCTCTCTGCTTCTCTTCTTTCACCCTGAACTACTCCATACATACAGAGTAGGAAGTGAGCAGGCATGGTGGCGCACACCTGTGATCCTAGCATCTGGGAGGCTGAGGCAGGAGGATCATTGTGAGTTTGAGGCCAGCCTGGGCTCCATAGTGAGTTTAAGGCCAGTCTGGACTACAGAGACCCTGTCTAAAAGAAGAGAAAAGAGGAGGAGGAGAGAAAATAACCAGGTGTGGCGGTGCACGCCTGCCATCCTCTGGGAGGCTGAGGCAGGAATATGAAAAGTTCAAGCCCAGCCTAGGTATTTAGCAACTTACTGAGACCCTGTCTCAAAAGGTAAAATAAAATGTGCTGGGGATGTAGCTCAGTGTGAAGGCTCTGGGTTCAAAGGCCAGTACCAGAGAAAACAAAACAAGTGAACGGAACAAATATTCACCTCCCACATTTCCTTATGAAAATCAGAAGATCTGGGGGCTGTGGGGTGTAATTCAACAGTACAGCACTTGCCTAAAAATCAGATCTGGGCCACAAGCGTTTAGGGTGGAACCCAGATTGTGCAAGGAAAAATGCTCATATTGCAGCAGCACTTGGTCACAGCCCAGGGCCCAGCAAGACGTCCAGGCTGTAACCCGCTGCTGCAGGGATGCCGAGGACATGTACAGATCTCCGGTGGTGACTGTTGCCCTCAGCAGGGGCCAGTGCAGAATGAGGGGCCCCGAGGAGGCAGAGCGGGCCCGGGGCCCAAGGCCCTGAGGTGCAGGCTGCGGCCATGGGCCAGGGCCTGGGTTCTGTCCACAGTCACGAGGAGACACAACTCCATGATAGTTCACTTTTTCTGTTTCTTTATTTTTCTTTATTTTTTCTTTTCAGTACTTGGGATAGACCCAGGGCCTTTGCACTGAGCTGCATCCCCAGCCCTTTTTTTTTTATTATTTTGAAATAGGTCTTGCTATATTGCTGAGGCTGGGCTCAAACTTGGCGTTCTCCTGCCTCAGTCTCCTGTGTAGCTGGAATGGTAGGGGGGATGGGCCACCACACCCTGCTTGTGCTTTTCTTGTTTATCTGCCTGCTGGCACGGCACAGGATGGCAGGAGCTGTGTCACAGTCTCCACTTGTGGCCACACAGGGCTTCTTCACAGACTCACCCCCACTAGGGTGCAGCCTCCATCCAGGACCGAGGCTGCCTTGGGCACCACTCTGCTGGCCAGACCCAGGCTCCTAAGGTAGGCCCCTCTCTGCACCTGTCCCCCATCTGGGAAGCATGCCCTGTGGACCCTGCCCTAGGGACTATGGGGGCCGGGGTGCACACATTGCAGACTCAGAAGAACACCTGAGCCTGTCCGTACCAACAGGCCAGGCTCTCTGACCTCCTCATGAAGTGAGTTTTTTTGGGTTTTGCTCTTTTGCAGTGTTGAGCCTGGAACCTAGGGCTTGGCACATACTAATTGCTCTATTCCTGAGCTGCATCCCAGTCCCTGTCATTTTTATTTTGAGAAAAGATCTTATGAGTTTCCCAGGCTGGGCTCAAACCTGTCATCCTCCTGCCTCAGCCTCCCTAGTGCCAGGATGACAAGCATGAGCCAGCACACCTGGTGAGTGAGCTTCATATAACAAAAACCAGAAATGGCATCCTGGATCCTTTTGTGAAAAGTCAGGGCAGTCGGGTGTGGTGGTGCATGCCTGTAATCTCGGCACTCAGGAGGCTGAGGCAGGAGGATCACCTCAAGTTCAAGGCCAGCAGGTTTCTTTTCCCAGCCCCACCCTTACTCTGCCACCACTTGGTGGCAATGTCAAGACACCCCCTGCACCTGACAGGGACTGCACCAGCAACAAGGACACCAGGCTCACTGTACAAAACAGAGTGGCTTTTATTGTGCCAGATGTGAGGAGTGCTGTCACAGGAAGTTGAGGTGAAGAGGCAGGGTGGCCCATTCCTAGCCGGTCCTGCTCACTGGGACTCTGGGGTGGGGCCGGGGGCCATACTGGGCACGGCGGATGATGGAGTTGATCCAGTCTATGAATTCTGCCACAGGTGCAAAGGCGTCTGGGTAGAAGCCTGTGCCACAGCCCCCTCGGATGAAGGAATCGATTCCTTGGACCAGCCCGTTGCAGACCAAGGGGCCACCAGAGTCGCCCTGTGGAAGGATCAGGAGCTGGAGTGTGCGGCCTCCCTCCCACTCCCCGGCCCTGGGCAGTCGCCCCTGCGGTCTGACCACAGTCTCTGCTGCTGCAGCCAGGAAGAGGTGGGGGACTCACAAAGCAGATCCCAGCCTGGCGCCGTGGCACCAGGGTGCAGACGTTGACGCGGCGGCGACACAGGGACGTCACCACAGTCACATTGAGCTCCTGCAGGACATTCGGGATCGGGCGGTTCGTGCCCAGGCGGCCCCAACCCATGGCCAGGCACCTTGTCCCGCTCTGCACGCCGCGGCCCTGGGGAGGCAGCTGGGCCACCTGGACATTGGCATTGACCGTGGCTGACCCATTGAGCTGCAGAGAGGGGACAAAGAGCCAGGATGTCACACGGGAGCAGCAGGCAGCTTCTCTCCCTGCACCTAGCCTCAGCTTTCCCCTCCCAGGCTGCCCTGTGGTTCTGGTCACTTACAAGACAGCATCCCACCTGACCTCAGTTTCCCCGTCTGCAAAATGGGAGCTCTTGGTGTAGCTGGGGCTGTCCTTGAGCTCAGTAAACAGTAGGCGCTCAATAAAACAAATCATGGGCAACACAAATGAAAACAAAATGCACCTCCCAAACCTTCCCAGGAAATAGAATTTGCAAGTAGGGACTTAGCACAGCGAGGGTCTCCCTGGTCTCTCTCCAGCCTCCTGTCTTAATAAAGGTAAGGTTTTTAACCTACTCTCCAGGCCAACCTAGTCTCTGCCCCTGGCCATGGGCTGGCAGACAGGAAAAATACAGACTCCACCAAGATAATGTATACAGACTCCAGCAGTTCACCATCCTAATAAATGTCTGCAAGCCAACAGGCACCATTTGAGCAACTCTTGTAATTGGAGAGGCCAAAAGTCACTTGTATTCATCTCATGATGTCTCAATGAATTTAGTATTACAATATGTATACAAATTTTTCTTTTCCTGATGTACACATTTTTTGGTGGACTCTGTAACAATGGTTTATCAGCGTGTGTGATGCCATGTGCCTGTATCTTAGTCCTGGGGAGGATGAGGTAGGAGAATTTCTAGGAGTTCAAGGCCAGCCTGAACTACATAGTGAGACTGTCTTAAAAACTAAAGTTTGTTGACTGACAACTCCTGGCAACTTTCCTACAGTATCATCTCATTTAATTCTTCCATAGCAATCCATGGAAGAAGCATTAACCTCCCATTTCACTGAGGCTCAGACAAGCAACGAGCCACCCTGCTACAACCACAGGTCATTCTGGATCCCGCAATGTGATGCCAGCATGTCCCCAGCCCACTTCTGCCCTCCCCAACCTCAGTACCTGAAGAAGCACGATGTCATTGAGCAACAGCGTGGGGTCAAAGCCATTCTCAAAGATCCGCTCCACACTGAAGATCTGCCGGGTACTCTCCCTCTGCTGCAGGTTATGAGCACCCAGCACCACCTGCACTGACTGGAAGTTTCTACGGGGTAGGGAAGGTAGATGACCCTGGGGGCTAGGGTAGCAAGAGGACCTCAGAGACCCACCACACCCTGCCTGGGGTGCAAGGGGAGTTCATCCTCCCTGTGGTCCCCTGGCCTTTCCCACGCCTGTCATCCCAGCACTGGGGAGGCTGAGGCAGAAGAATCACTGTGAGTTTGAGGCTAGGCTGGCCGGTATAGTCAGTTTAAGCCCAGCCTGAACCACACAGCAAGATCCTGTCTCCTCTCCAGAGTTCAGAGGAGTCCTTGGTACCCCACCCCCACCCCCCAGGGCTCAGGACAGGTCCTGAAGGAACTCACAGGCCATTCACACAGTGTGCAGCCGACATCACGAAGTTCCTGGCAATCAGCGTCGCACCGCAGAAGTGGCCTCCACGCCGCTGCAGCGACACCATGTAGGGTCTGGAGTGGGGCCGTGCTGGGCGGCCACCCACGATCTCCGAGGCCAGCGTGGGTCCTGGGGATGCAGGATGAGGGAACTAAGCCACTGAGAGAAGAGGCCAGACCTGTGTCCCCACCCCAGCCCCTCAAGGCTCAGCCTGGTCCGAGCCCCAGGAGGGCGCAGGGAAGCACAGGTTTACACACACACACACACACACACACACACACACACACACACACACACACACACACACACCGAGCTCCAGACCAGAGCCCCAGGCAGGAGCTGGGGAAGGACGTGGGTAGGACGTGCGCTCACACATCCGCACAGACAGGTGGGGAGGTGCCACTCACTGCCCAGCAGCAGGGCCAGCAGTATGTAGGTGAGGGCGGGCCTGGCGGCTCGGCAGCCTCGGATCATGGCGGGGCCGGGGTTCTGGGACCTCTAGCCCACCCGAGCCACCTCCCCTCTTATAGCCGGAGCTGGGAGGCCGTTGCATTGCCCCATGGTGCCAGCACCCCCACTTCCTGTCAAGGTGCAAAGTGGGCTGAGGAGCTGGGGTAGCTGGCGGGGCCCAGATAGAGCCCCTGACACGCAAACTTGAATGTCGGGTAACAGCCTCTTTCTTCTTTCTTTCTGTCTCTCTGTCTCTCTCTTTTTCTTCCTTTCTTTTCCATGAGACAGTCTTGCTATGTAGTCCTGGTTGGCCTTGAACTCACAGCAGTCCTCCTGTCTCAGCCTCACGGTGCTAGGATGATAGGAGTGCGTCACTACCACACCTGGTGTAAACAGCCTTTTCCTCTTTTTCACTCTTCTTTTCTTTCTTTTCTTTTTTAGACAGGGTCTCTACTGTACTACTGTAGGCTGGCCTTTACCTCAATATGTGGCCCAGGCTGGCCTCAGACTCGTGATGATCCTCCTGCCTCAGCCTCCCAAGTGCTGGAATTACAGGTGTGCATCACCACTCCTGGCTAACAGTTTTTTCTTTACTATAAATCACTCACTAGCATTGCACAGGATACACTTACCTGCAGATTTAGTCAGCGTGAGGGGCTTGTGCTGCTGGTCTGTCATCCCAGCTGCTCAGGAGGCTGAGGCGAGGGGAATCCACGTAGGAGCCACCCTGGGCTCAGCAGGACCCAGTCTCAAAATACAAAATAAAAGTGAAAAAAAGCTAAGTAAATGAATAAATGCTGGGCCTTGGGTTCCATGTCCAGCATGCGTTGCGTGCGCTCACACATCCGCACAGACCGTCTGGCACTCAGATGCACCTGGAAATCCTATGGTTTTGCTAACCTGTACCTCAGTGTACCCAGGGCACTACAGCAAAGCAACAAACGGCTGTGCTAGGCATTCCCAGTGCTGTTCCTCACATTTCTCGGGGGCTCTCTGCCAGACTCCATTTGAGGTGGGGAAACTGAGGCATGCCTCAGGCCTGGCCCAAGCAGCATATCCGTGTCATCCCTTTCAGTGGGAAGGTCCTGGGGATTGAACCAAGGATCTTCACACTGAGCTACTTCCCCAGTGTTTTTTTTGTTTGGTTGGTTTTTTTTTTTTTTTTTTTTTTTTTTTGTCTTTTTGAGACAGGGCCTCGCTATGCAGTTCAGGTTGGCCTTGAGCTCACTTTGTAGCCCAGGTGCCTCAGCCTCCTGAGTGCTGGGATTACAGGCTTGTGCCACCACACCTGGCCAATTTTTTCTTTTGAGACAGCTCTCACTAAGTCACTCAGCTGCCCAGGATGGGCTGGGATTTGTAATCCTCCTCCCTCAGCCTCCCAAAATGCTGGAGCTGTGGTTTTTAACCAGGCCTGGGATTCGCAACTGGGTGAGACGCATCGAGCCAGGCAATGGCCCCAGCTCCACTGCCCATCTCCCTGGCCTCAGTGGCCCTCTAAAGTCTGTGATTGCTGCTCAGCATAGGAAGCCGCTGACCCCAGCCCCGTCCCAGGACGTCCCATCCCCCCGGCCTCCCTAGGCTATGTCGAACCCTGTCACTGTCCCCTCTCGCACGTGGCCTGGCAGGTGGTGGGACAAGATGCACCCAGGCCTGAGGCCTCTACCTGGAGCAGTGGGGAAGAGCTGGGCCCAGAGGACACAGGTTCCCGGCAGCTGAGGCTATTACAACACCAACGTCCCTGAGTCGGGACAAGATGCGGGGAGGGATCCAACGGACAGGCAGGGCAGGCCCAGGGACGCCAGAGCTGGGGGAGGGCTGGACTGTTTGTCCCTGCACGCTCCCTGCATGCCAACCCCCACGGCCCTCTGGAGGGGTAACCGCCATCCTCTCTCCCAGCCAGGTATGCAGCAGGCTCTCAGCACTTGTCCTTTGTCCCTGGCTTCCTCAGACACCCACTAAGCGGTATTGACCCCTTCCCCTTGGTCATGGACCTTCAAAATTGGTCAGAGTCACCACAGACCACTTAGTGGCCACCTGCTGTATACACAGCCCTGCTCTGCCTTGGAATTGCTGGAGGGTGAGAGAGACCATCTTTGGGAGGGTTTGGTTTGGATGAAGCAGCGGTGTCTAACTGTGTTGACTCTGAGTTCATATCCTCATCACCACCGCGTAACTTCAGGTCACTGAGTTGATCTCTATGTGACTCAGTTTCTCCTCTGTAATTGGAGCCATGAAAATAGGCTTTTTTTTTTTTTTTTTTTTTTTGCGGTACTGGGGATCGAACTCAGGACCCTGCACCTGCTAGGCAGGCGCTTATTCCACTGAGCTATATCCCCAGCCCGAAAATAGGCTTAACCCAGGCTTAACCCAGGTGGGCATGGCAAGCACACCTGTAATCCCACACTTGGGAGGCTGAGGCAAGAGGATTGCCATGAGTCCAAGGCCAGCCTGGGCTACACAGCAAGACCCTGAACTCAAAAAAAAAAAAACAAAAAAAGGAGTGTGGGGGGCTTAATCCCCTAGAACTGATAGATATTTCTGTGAATTATCACTTGGCAAGCTCTTGGGTGTTGTCTGTGAGGCTCTGGTAAGAGTATTGCTGGGATTGCTGGGCGAGGTAGCACAGACCTCTAATCCCAGCACTCAAGAGGCTGAGGCAGGAAGACTGCCACAAACTCCAGGCTATCCTGCACTACACAGAAAGTTCAAAGCTAGCCTGAGCTATATAGCAAGACCCTGTCTCCAAAAAAGAAAGAAAGAAGAAAGAAAGAAAGAAAGAAAGAAAGAAAGAGAAAGAAAGAAAGAGAGAGAGAGAAAGAAGCCGGCCATAGTGGTGCATGCCTATAACCCCAGCACTCAGGAGGCTGAGGCAGGAGGATCATTGCAAGTTTGAGACCAGCCTGGGCTACAAAGTGAGCTCAAGGCCAGCCTGACCTGCATAGTGAGACCCTATCGCAAAAAGATGAAAGAAAGAAAAAAAAGAAAGAAGGAAGGAAGGAAGGAAGGAAGGAAGGAAGGAAGAAAGAAAGAAAGAAAGAAAGAAAGAAAGAAAGAAAGAAAGAAAGAAAGAAAAGAGGGAAGGAGGGAAAGAGGGAGGAAGAAAGAAAGAAAGAAATTTAGTTCCAGGGATCAGAGAGTTACATATATGTAAACAATCATCAAACTGGAGAGCGCCTCTCATCCTTGGACTCTGGGAAGCTGAAGCAGGAGGATCTCAAGTTCAAGCCCAGCCTGGGAACTTAGTGAGTTAGAGAGAACCCATTTCAAAATAAAAAAGACTGGGGACCCCAAGCTGTTGGCTGAGCCCAGAGGCAGAGACCCTTCTAGGGCCCCTAGGGAGCCCTTCTTCGCTGCGGCTCTCTCTTGTGCTGAGCATCCTGTTTCCTATGCCTGTGGTTTGCCGTGGCTGAGTTTCAACAGTCCTGACTGACATCTGGCACATCAGTCTGCATCCGGGACCCCCAAGTCCTAGGTCTCCCGGGGGCCCGGGCTTCCTTTTCCAACCCTCCTCTGAATCGTCCTTACTCAGGACCCAGAGAAGACTGTTGGGGATTTCTTAGGGGGAGGAGTCTTTCTTTTTTGTGTTTATTTTTGGAGGCTGGAATTCAGGGCCTTGTGTATGCTAGGCAAGGGCTCCCCACTGGGCAGCACCCCCAGCCCGTTTTGAATTTTATTTTGAGACAGGGTCTTGCTACAGTGCCCAGGCGGGCTTGCATTTGCAATCCTCCCATCTCAGCCTCTAGAGTAGCTAGCAGACAGGCGCGCGGCACCACACGCGGCCGTCCCCAGCCCTTTTGTGAGTCTTTCTGTCCTGTTTCACCCTGCTCCCTCCAGCAAACCTCGTTACCTCTGCTCCCTGATGCCTATCACCTAAAGGTCCCCCTGGGCCATCGCAAACTTCCCAGGGACCAGCGCTTCTGCACACGCTTGGGTCTCACACTCCCGCTTGCCCTAAAACAGTCTCAGCTTCTCTCCTGTGTGGTCAGTTGAGATGGTAACAGAGCTGGAGAAGCCATAGGCCCGGGCGTACTCCCTCCCGCTTCAAGTGGTACCGCGGCCACCAGGTGGCAGCAGAGGAGCCCCGCTGGCAGGAGCTGCCTTCCAAAGCAGGAGAGCATGCAGCAAGCCGGCCGGTCTCCAGCGCCTGTTCAGCCCAGACTCTGCCGCCGCCTCCAGGAAGCCCACCTGCCTGCCCGAGCTGGACCACAGCCCACGGTCCCCGGGGGCGCCCCATGACCCAGCCCTGCAGGCCAGGGTGGGGCTCTGCGGCCAGTTCGGTGTGACTCCCTTTTTTAGATGTGGACGCTGATCAGGGCCAGAGTTAAGAAGCAGCTCGCGCCGGGCCGCACAGCACGTCTGCGGGCGTCAGGAGCGGTGTGGGGCTCCGGGCTCTGGACACGGGCTGGGCAGCTTCCTGTGTTCGCACGGGGAAGGAAGGAAGGAAGGACGAACAGGGCCTGGAGGGGGGTTCGACCTTTATTAACATGGTATGGACAAGGGGCCTGGCTGAGCTGGGTGGCCGCTGGACCCTCGGGGACAAGGGAGGAAGGGGCTCCTCCCCGAGGCGCTCTCTGCGCAGCACTGAGCTGATCCAGTCTGTGTTTAGCTACGCAGCACGCGCGAAGAAGTTGGGGAGCTGTCTCGGGACGCATGCGCGGACACAAAGGCGTTCACGCCCTGCAGGACGCCAGAGCAGATCTGGGGCCCGCCCAAGTCTCCCTGGGATTGCCGGGGGTCACAGGCTGCTCAGTCCCCAGGCCAGGCCGAGGTGGGCGGGATAAGGCGTGAGGATGGCCAGCGAAGGACAGTGGCATTTATTCGTCTCCTGCTGGATACCCGGACCACGGGTTTCTGGGCAGGTCACCCACTCACCCCTGTAGTCTGAAGGGAGCGGGAGCAGGAGCTCCCAGGCCTTCAAAGGGCCCAGCTGAGGGTGCTCTCTGTTCCACGCACGCCCTCACCGCCTGTGTGGGGAGACTGAGGCTCAGAGTGGACCCAGGTTGAGGGAACTGGGCCGGAAACACACCCACCAGCCCCACCCCATCCCACTAGCCCCTTCCCAACCCCCCCACTCTCCCTCGCCCGCCGCCGCACCCCCACTGTCCTACAAAGCAGACATCAGCACTGTGCTGGGCACCAGTGTGCGCACATTATGCAGCCAGCACAGGAAGATGACCATGATCACGACACCTTCAGCTCCTGCAGGACGCGGGGCGTCAGCACGTGGGCACCCAAGCAGCATCCCCAGCCCCGCGCCACCCAGCTCCTGGGGTCCCTTCCATATCTCCATCCAGCTCTCAATTTCCTCTCCCTCAATTTCTTCTGGAGCATTTATTTGCAGAGCACTTACTGAGTACCAACTGTATACTCTCCGATTTTGATGCCCCACGGAGGGCTCCCGCAGTGAACAACTTAGACAAAATCCTCCAGGGGGAGCCTGCTATTCACCTTGGCGTGGACTGGAAAGAGCCCCTCAATTCCAAAACGGGGAACAAACCAAAGGACGCGGCAGGTGACAGTCGCCTGGATCCAGGAGGGGAGAGGTGGCCCCCTCGGGCGGAGGAGAAGGGAGGGTAGCCAGAAACACCGGGCTGTGTCTGCCTCAGTCTGTCACGGAGGCCTGTATGCAGTAGGCGCTCTAAGAGCGCCCACATCGCCAGGAGGTCCTCCAGGTGGTAGCTGTTCGAGAACACTCGGCTGATGGTGAATCGCTGCTGCTCTAGCTCCGGGCTCTGCAGGTTGTGGGTGCCCAGCGCCACTATCACCAGGTAGGCAGGGTTGGGGAGGTTGGAGAACCATCTCTCAGCCAGGGCATCTGAGAGAGACCCCTTCCTAGGAGACGGCCCCTACCGCGTTCCCGGGATAGGAGACTCACATGTCCTGCAGGCAGTGGGCGGTGGTCAGCACAAAGCTGGGGTGGATGCGGGTCCCCCAGGGGAAGTGGCCCCCTGGGGTCCGGCACAGCTGTAGCGGTGACGACAGGCAGCGGGTGGGGTCGCTCCGCCCCCTCCCGCCGCCCACAATCTCCAAGACCCTGGCTGCTCCTGGGAGGAGGGGTGGCCATCAAGGCCAAGGCCCAGCAGTGGGTGGCTGGGGGTCCCCAGGCTGTATGTGACCTCCAGTACAGCCTGCACCGTCCGGCCCGTAGATTGAGCTGCGGCATTTCCCACCGCGCGTGGGACTGTGTGGAGCGGGGCTCCCGGACTAGCGGGTTTGGTTATCAATCCTCCTCTCCTCCTCCCCCTGTTTGTTTGGTGGCAAGACCTTGTCTTAGAAAAACAAAAAGAAAAACAGGTGCGAAAACCAGTCATGTTGGCCGGCTGTGGTGGCGCACGCCTGTAATCCCAGCACTTGGGAGGCTGAGGGAGAGGACTGTTGTGAGTTCAAGACCAGCCCGGGCTACAAAGTGAGCTCAAGGCCAGCCTGGACTATATAGTGAGACCCTGTCTCAAAAAGACCAAAAAATAAAAAAATAATAAAACCTGTCATATCACCGAGCACACTCCGTCTCCCGCTTCAGCCAAGCAACTAACAGCATTCTGCCTCAGCTTCCCAGAGGTCCTGGAGGATAATAGGCCCCTCCCCACAGTCAGCAGCCCGCAAGGATGGGCCACTCACCAGCCAGGAGCAGCAGAACAGGACAGAGGCACGGACCATGCCTGGCTCTGGGTCCCACCTGCCTGTCCCCTCTTATAGGGGACACACAGAGGATGTTGGTTGCTCCACGGATCCCACTTCCTCCTGCCTCCAGGGCTGGCCTCGGGAGCTAGGGTCACACTGCCCAGCTCCAGCTTTGGGCACAGGGTCCTGTCCCATCTGGAGGCCCAGCAACAGGGACACAGGGAAGCTCAGCTTTGTGGGAAGAGGTCAGACGGAGGCACCGTGTGACCCCACAGACGTCTTCCTGTCCAGCTCTGGTCTTTTCTTTTTTTGGTACTGGGAATCAAACTCAGGACCTTGTGCTTGTCAGGCAGGTGCTGTTCCAGTGAGCTATACCCCCGGCCCCTTGTTTTGTTTTAAAGACAGTGTCTTGGGCTCGGATATAGCTCAGTGGCACAGTGTGCTGCCTGGCAAGTGCAAGGTCCTGAGTTCAATTCCCAGTACCAAAAAATAAATAAATAAAGACAGTGTCTCACTATGTAGCCCAAGCTGGCCTTGAACTCACAGTGATCCTCCTGCCTCAGTCTTTCAAGTGCTGGGACCACAGGGGTGCCCCACTAGGCTCAGGTTGCTTTTTTCTTCTTTTAAGTACTGAACACTGAACCCACAGAAGCTCTGGGCAAAAACATCTCCAGCCCTTTTATTCCATTTATTTAGCTACTTAGTTGTGATATTGGTAATAGAACACAGAGCTTTGTACATGCTAGGCAAGCACTCTCCCCCTAAGAACTTTTTATCTTTTGTTTATGCATTTGTGCATCTGTTTTGTGATGCTGGGCATTGAACCTAAGGCCTGTGCACTAAATTACATCCTCACTTCCTTTTTTTTTTTTCATTTTGAGACAAAGTATTACTAAATTGTGCAAACTGGCCCTGAATTTACAATCCTCCTGCATCAGCCTCTGGAGTAACTGGCTTATAGGGATGTAACATCCTACTGGATACTTCTCTGGATTTTTTTCTCCCTTCTCTAGAATTTTAAGAATGATAGTCCCAGAGCCAGATGATGTGATGCACTCCTATAATCTCAGCACTTGGGAAGCTGAGGCAGGAGGATCGTTGTGAGTTCGAGACCAGCCTGGGTTACAAAGTGAGCCCAAGGCCAGCCTGAACTACATAGTGAGACCCTGTCTCAAAAAGACCAAAAAAAAAAAGAAAAGAAATTAGGGCTGGGCACAGTGGTTCATGCCTATAACTGCAGCTACTCAGGAGGCTAAGGCAGGAGGATCACACATTTGAGCCAGCCTCAGCTAATAGCAAGACTTGTCTCAAAATCAAAGGGTTTGGAGGTGGTTCAATGGTTAGTGCTTGCCAAGCATGCGCAAAGCCCTGGGTTGCATCGTCAGTACCACAGAAAAGTAAAACAAGCCAGGTGTGGTGGCATTTACCTATAATCCAGCACCTGGAAGGCTGAGGCAGGAGGATTGCTGTGAGTTTGAGGCCACTCTGGGCTATACAGTGATTTCAAGGCCAGCCTGAACTGCATTGGGAGACCCTGCCTCAAGGGAGCAGGGCTCTGCAAAGCTTGCACAAGTGGCTTCTACACCAGGCGTCCCCACAGGAAGGGCCACAAGGGTATCTCTTTCTTTGGAACAGAGTTCCAGTTTCCAAACCACAGATATGGCCAGGTGTAGTGGCACACACCTGTAATCCCAACACTCAGGAGGCTGAGGCAGGAGAATCACCACAAGTTCGAGGCCAGCCTTGGCTACACAGTGAGTTCAAGACCAGCCTGAACTACACAAGACCCTGTCACAAAAAGACAACAAACAAACAGAAAAGCAACATCCTCCACCTCTCTAAGCTTTGTTTGCTCCATTTTTACCCAGAGAATGGATAAAGAATGTACTCCACCCACACACTGGAATAGTACTCACCCAGGAAAAAAGGTGAGGCTCTAGCACGTGCCACATCATGGAAGGACATGGAGGACACTGTGTTCAGGAAGAGATGCCAGACACAGAGG
The DNA here is from genome assembly GCA_004027595.1 of Dinomys branickii. Classification (NCBI taxonomy): domain Eukaryota; kingdom Metazoa; phylum Chordata; class Mammalia; order Rodentia; family Dinomyidae; genus Dinomys; species Dinomys branickii. The sequence continues at coordinate 9,110 of PVLD010016177.1, read as the reverse complement.
ACACACAGCATGGGCTCCATGGACAGGAAATGCCCAGGATAGGTAAATCCAGAGACAGGAAGTGAACTCATGGGTGCCAGGGCTGGGGAGGGAACAGGTGACTGCTAGGGGGATGGGGGCTTCCTGGGATAAGGGAATGTTCTGGGATTGGAATGGTGGCTGACCCCACCCTTCCAGGTATGTGGTCTGGATCGGCGCTTAAGGCTTGGAGGTGGGAGGGATAGGAGGGCCTGAAGTCGGGTGGGAACGGGGGCTGGCAGGTGCCCTGGGTGGGGGCTGTCACTGGGTTCAAACCTGGGGCCCCTGTGCACTGGGCTGGGAGGGGAAGCAGGGCTGGCAGCCCTGGCCTCAGCCCCCTCCTGCTCCGAGTATGAGTGCAACAGCGCACAGCCACGGGGACTGGGGACGCTGAGGGCAGGAGCCCCATAGGACCCATCCATCTCTTGTTTTGTTTTTTTTTGTGTGGGGTGGATTTTTTGAGACAGGATCAAAGTATGTAGCCCAGGCTGGCCTTAAATTCAGGCCCATCCAACTGTCTACCTGATTCCAACCAAGCTATGGTCTTCTCTCTCCTGGGACCCACTTCCTACTTGTTTGTGCTTTGTTCCATTCGGTTTGGCTTGGTTTGGGCTTTCTTTTGAGACAGGGTTTCACTATGTAGTCCAGCCTGGCCTTGAACTCATTATGTAGCGCAGGTTGGTCTCAAACTCATGGCAACCCTCCTGCCTCAGCCTCCCGAGTGCTGGGAGATGGACGTGCACCACCATGCCTGGCCCCCACTTCCTCCTTGCCCAGGGTATGAGGCTTCCACGGGTTCCAGCATGCAAAGGTCCTGTCCTCCCTAGCTGGTGGGCTGCTGGGGCCCAGTTTTCCCGTCTGTGCCATGGGGACACGGACAGGTCCAGCCCGTGAGGCTATGTTGAGCTTGGCGTGGGCACACAGCTACTGAGCGTTCAGGCAGCACTGGCTATGCCCCACGCTGAACTCCTCCATGGCTCCCAGGGCCATCAGGCTAGCCCAGAGCAACCCCCGTGGGGGTCCAGGCTCCACCCACTCTGGCCCTGCGAGTAGAGAGGGGTTGGCACACTTCCTCCTCCTCCTCCTGCCTCCCCAGGGCCGTTTGTGGCCGCCTTTCAACACCAGGACTCTCAACGGCTGTCTGGGCTCCCCGCCCCCCGCCCCCCCCCCCGCCATCCTGCTGGCTGCATGGAGAAACCACTCCTGTGGCCGGGGTCCGGGGGGTGCCAACGCCTGCATGTCCACCTCAGGTGGCTCCCATGTAGTTTGCCTCAGGCTGCCACGTGGCTGCCATCAGTACCGTACAGCAGGCAGCCGGGTGCACCTCCGACAGGCAAGAGGGCTTGTGACCCCCATTCCCAGCCCAGGAAACCGACCCGGAGTAGGATTCCAAGTGCCCCATCAGGGAAAGCGGGCGCGGCGGTGCACACGGTCATCCCAGCACTCAGGAGGCTGATGCAGGAACCCGATATGGGTTTGAGGACAGCCTGGGCTCCGCAGTGAGACCCTGCCTCAAAAAGCAAACAAAACTCTTCCACAACAGAAACAAAAGAACAAGCCTTGGGAAAATGTGGGGAAGACAACGTTACCACACAGAAAATTCCTTTTTTAAAAAAATAAATAGGGTCTTATGATGTAGTCCAGGCTGGCCTGGGGCTCAGCAATCCTCCTGCCACAGCCTTTGGAGTGATGGGCTGCCAGGCGTGCATCACTATGCCCAGCTTACCACTCAGAAAAATCTTTGCCAACATGCAGCTGCGTCTCTGAAAACATGAGTCAATTTCAGAAAAACATTGTGACTAATAGCACAGACAGGGAACGAGCAATAGGGAGCGCATGCGGGGGCGCTGGCGGGGCTTGGTGAGCGCAGCCTCGCCTTCCCCACTTGAAGGAGCCGCCTATCAGCAGGTCAGGTTCTACCCTGTTCCCCATGGGTTCCTGACTGTGCAGGGTCATGTATACAGTAGGTGCTCAGGAGATGCTGAATACATGTACAGTATCAAATCCTGTCATTCGGGGCGTGGCAACTTTGGACAGGGACCTAAGCTCTCCCGGCCTCAGTTTCCTCATGTGGAACTGAGGATAAGCCCACCCCACAGGGCTGTGTGTACTGCGGAAGACTCCTGCACACAGCAAGCGCTGCATAAGTGCACGTCCCCAGAGCCCTCCAGCCATCGGTCCCGGCCAGGTTTGCACGCGAAGGGGGAAAGGCCGGCGGGGGGGAAGGAAGGGACAAGGAGCGGGGACGTTGATAAGGAGAGGCGGCCTCCCACCCACCTCGTGTCCCAGCTCCCGCCCAGGAGTCTTTGTTTCCTCTCTCTGGCGCCTGGGGACCTCGCCATGGAAACGGGCGAGAGCGCGGTAGGCGGGGGAGGGGGAGTGCCAGGGCGCTGGGGGGAGCGATAGGATGTGGGGGGACAGGGGGACGCGGAGGCCGTGAGCGCCCGGAGCCTCCTGGACCCCGAGCCCAGCCCGCGCCGCGCACCCCGGGAGCACCGAAGAGGCCGGCGTGGAGGGCGCGCTGGGCGGGCCGCGTCCGCGGACAGAGCGCCGGAGACCGGGCCCCGAGCCCCCGAGGCTCAGAGACCCTGAGATTCGGAGGAAGCGGCGACCCGAGCTGGGGACTAGGGCGGGAGCGGGGGAGGGGACGGGGCGGGACGGCGCGCCCTGCGGTGGACGCGCGCGGCGCCCCCGACGCACGCAGACAAAGAGCCCGCGCCCTGCGCGCCGCGCCCAGGCCGCCGCGGGGTCCCAGCCGGGCTCCTCCCCGCCCCACCGCGCCCCTCCCCAAGCCCCACCCCGGCCTCGCGGACCGCGCTTTTGTGCTCTGCGCCTGCCAGGTGAGGGCTGCACGGCGCCGGGCCCCACCCCCTGCGCGCCCCGGTCCCCGGCTGCCAGATACGTTGCCCTGCGCGGAGGACAAACGCGGGCACCGAGACCCCCGGGCCGGGCCGGGCCGGGCCAGGCGATGGCGCCCTCCTCCCCGATTCCCTTCCCGACCCCCTGCCCGGTGCACTGGCGTGGGGACCCTGGTCCCTAGGCAGGCAAGGCTGGGGGCCGCCCCGTCCTCCGGCTGCGGTTTCTCCGGGGGTTTCTCCGGGCGGTGTGTTAGTCTTCGCGCCCGTCCCGCGCCTGCGCCGGGCCCCGGGCCCCCCCCCCCAGGTCTCAGTGTGCGTGGCCCCCTCCGCAGCGCGGCGTAGTGCCCCTCCAGCCTCAGCCTGCAGCGTCTGCGGCACAATGATCTCCACCAAGGAGAAGAATAAAAGCCCGAAAGACAGCATGACGCTTCTGCCCTGCTTCTACTTCGTGGAGGTGAATGGGGGGCGCACTGGCGGGCGGGGAGGGGGCCAGACACAACCTGGCACGACTGCCTCAGACCGTCTCGGGAGGGAGCAGAACCCAGGGTATCTGCGGCTGGGGCGAGGAAGACTGGACCGGGTCAGAAGGCTTGGGCTCTGCCAGTCGAGAACGAGTTAGAGGCTGGGAAGGGTGGTCTGGGCTGTGGGATCAGCGTGGGCAAACGCTGCGGGGTGGTGCCTGCACCGGGGTCGGCTCAGTAGCCGGGCTGTCCATGCAGGGTGCCGAGGCCAGGAGGCGGGGCGGGGCACAGGTGCGCTCTTCCTCTCCTGGGTGCCCGCACCGCCTGCCTTCAGACCTTCCTCTGCCCGTGGTGTGGCGAGCACAGCGCACAGCCTCCGGGAGTCCCCCTCCCCAGAGGACCTCATAGGAATTGACAGTAGCAAAAGGCCCCCACTGGTGGCCAGGCACAGGGGAGGGCGTGACAGCGATCTAAAGCTGGACACAATAAATGTAGCTGCCTGGCGCATACTAAATGCTGGGGTGGAGGCTGGAGGGTGACATTGGTCAGTCCTTCAATGACAGGCGGGGAGACTCTGGCTCCCGAGGGGGGCTGAGCAGGGCTTGGTGGTGGACAGGCCCCCAGGGATGGGAAAGAGCCAGCTGGGCCACCCCCCCAGCCACAAACTGGCCTGAGACCCCCCGGGACCCCAGCCCATCCTGGCATCAGGCTCCTCCCCGGCTCGTGACATCACTGCAGGGCCTGCATCGCTTTGGAGCAAATCTGTTCGTGGCTCCAGTTTGCATGTACGTTCTGGTTACAATAGGCCCCCCCTTTCCCATCCCTCCTCGATGCGGAGACAGCCGGCTCCCTCCGCAGTCCCTCGGCCCCCTTCCCCGCTCTGACTCGCCGCTTCCAATTTCTCTTCATTATTTTATTTATGGATGTGTTTTTGAGTGCAGGGGATGGAGCCCAGGGCCCTAAGCCCCACTGAGCCACCTTCCCAGCTCCCTATTTTTGTTTTTTTTCTCTTTTAGTTTTTTGTTGTGTTTTGTGCTTTTTTTTTTTTTTTTTTTTGGTCTTTTTGAGACAGGGTCTCCCTTTGCAGTTCAGGCCGGCCTTGAGCTCACTTTGTAGCCCAGGCTGGCCTTGAACTCAAAACGATCCTCCTGCCTCAGCCTCCCGAGTGCTGGGATTACAGACCTGCACCCCTGCGCCACCACACCCAGCTTGTTTTGTGTTTTTGAGACAAGGTCTTGCTATGTGGTCCAGGCTGGCCTCAGCCTCTTGGTGATCCTCCTGCCTCAGTCTCCTGGGTGCTGAGATGATAGGTGTGCACCGCCATGCCCGGCAGTCCTCTTGTCTCATTTTCAATGTTCCTGGAAATTGTTTTATACCTGTCCTTCCTTCTCCCTCATTCTTTCTTAGCAGTGTTTGGTTTCCTGTGGGGCTGGGACGGACGCAGGGCTTGGAGTACGCTGGGCCAGCTGTCTCCCAGCCTGGGCCCTCATTTCTTCTTTCTTGCAGCCCTGGGATGGAACACAGGGCCTTCACACTGGGCTGTATCCCCGGCCGTTTTTATTTATTATTTTCCTTTGCAGACAGAGTCTCGCTAGATCATTTGAGCCCAAACTGGGCTCAAATTTGAGCTCCTCCTCCCTCAGCCTGCCAAGAGTGCTGAGATGGTAGATGTCCTCTCACATTTTTATTTTTATTTTTTATTTTTGTGAGACAGGGTCTTGCTATACAGTCCAGGCTGGCCTGGAACTCACTGTGTAGCCCAGAACAGCCTCGAGCTTGCAGCGATCTTCCTGCCTCAGCCTCCCAGTTGCTAGGATGACAGGTGTGCCACCACACCCGGGTCTTCCATTTTTTAAACACATAGTTCTGCGTCTATCTCTCTTCCAGCCAAGATCTTGAATTAGTGTCACAAAAAAGCATCTTGGGCTTTCTCCCTGCGATGTGGCACTTCATCCACAGGAGCTGGGTACAGCTGTGTCTTATAACCTCTGGCAACAGGGATGGTCCCATGATGAAAATCCGATGGCCTGCATTGTTGTCCTTCCCAAGGATGAGCTTATGTTGGGGACCATGGTGCATGCCTGTGATCTCATCTATGCAGGAGACTGAGAAAGAAAGGTCACAAATTCAAGGTCAGGCCCGGCCACTTAGCAAGACCATGTCTCACAATAAAAAGAGCTGAAGGCCAGGCATGGTGGTGCACACCTGTAATCCCAGCGCTCAGGAGGCTGAGGCAAGAGGATTGCCTCACGTTCAAGGCCAGTCTGGGGTAGGTAGGGAGACCTTGTCTCAAAAAAAAAAAAGAAAAAGGCCGAGAACATAGCTCAGGGACAGAGAACTTGCCCAGGATGTAAGGCTCTGGGTGCCGCGTACAGCACTAAAAAAGACCTAATGAAAGTAATCATATGTGTAGAGTAAAGATGAGCCGGGCGTGGTGGCGCACACCCGTAATCCCAGCACTCGAGAGGCTGAGGCAGGAGGATCGTGCTGAGTTTGAGACCGGCCTGGGCTACAAAGTAAGCTCAAGGCCAGCCTGAACTGCATAGTGGGACCCTGTCTCAAAAACAAAAAAAGCAAAACAAAAGATAAACCCCGGAAGGGTGAGTGTTGGGAAAAGAGCACAGTCACTTTGGAGAAGATGCCCAGGTGCCCACTGTGGGGGGAGGTGACAGCCTTCCACACGCCCCCTACACCTCTCTTTATTCAGTCGCAGCTCACACCATGAGGCAACAGACTTGGATTCCGACCAGTCCGTGGGTGAAAAACTGAATTGCTGGTTTCACTCACAGTTGCTGTGTTACAGGAACACATGCGGCTTGCTTGGGATTGGGCCTCGTCAGAACTGGGAAAGATCCTCATTTGAACAGAGCATTCAGGCTGGGCGTGGTGGTAAATGCCAATGGTCCCAGCACTTGAGAGGCTGAAGCAGGAGGATCGCATCAAGTTCAAGGCCAGCTTGGGCTCAGTAATGAGTTCAAGGCCAGCCTGGACTACATAGTGAGACCCTGCCTCAACTGCCCACCCCTCCAAGAAAGAGCATTCAGTACACCTAAGCATCTGATGCTGCCCCAGCCCAGGGCACCTGAGCCCACCCAGAACACATACCTTGGAGCCAGAAGCCAGGCATGGGGGCGCCCACCTCTCATCCTACCACACTGGGAGGCTGAAGCAGGAGGATCCCAAGTTTGAGCCCAGGCTGGGCAACTTAGTGACTTAGTGCGACCCTGTGTCAAAATAAAAAAATAAAAAGGGCTGGGGATGCAGCTCTGTGTGAAGGCTCTGGGTTCAATCCCCAATATGGAGAACAACCATAACCAAACATGTTTTATAATAAAGGCATTGAATATCTCCTGCGACTTAACTGAATACCGAAAGTAGAAAGCAGCTGGGTGTGGTGGCACATGCTTATAATCCCAGCAGTTGGGAGGCTGAGGCAGGAGGAATGTTTCGAGTTCAAGACCAGCCTGGGCTACAAGGTGAGCTCAAGGTCAGCCTGAACTGCATAACAAGACCCTGTTTCAAAAAGACAAAATAAATAAATAAATGAAAGTAAAAAGCAGAAGCTACGTGTTACATTTCAGCTCCACTGTAAGTTGAGGACCTGGTATTTTTTATGGGACAGGGTCTCACTGTGTCACTAGGTTGGCCTCAAACTGTCTTAAGCACACAGGGCATGGTGGTCCACATCTGTGATCCTAGTCCTGGGGATGCCGAGAAAGGAGGATCACCATGAGTTCAAGACCAGCCTGTTCTGTATAGTGAGACTCTGTCTCAAAAAAAAAGAAAAAAGAAAAACAAAACAAGACTGTCTCAACTGACCGTCCTGCCTCATTCTCCTCAGTAGCTGAGACTACTGGTGCACCACTATGCATGGAATCTTTTGCCTTTGGTCTCTCTCTCTTTTTTTTCCTTCGGTACTGAGGGTAGAATCTAGAGCCTTGTTGGTGCCAGGCAAGTACCTCCCACTGAGCTGCCTCTGCAGCCCTTTTTATTTTTTACTTTGAGACAGGGTCTTACTGACTTACCCAGGCTAGGCTTGAACTTGCAATCTTCCTGTCTCAGCCTCCTGAGTAGCTGGAATGACAGGTACGCAGTACCTTGCCAGGCATCAGACCTTTAAAAAAAACTCACATTGTCAGGAAGTCTTTGAGTGACCTCACCCCTGGGCCACACGCAGTCTCTAGTGTCTGGGGATTTTCAGCTGAGGGTCCGGGAGCAATGAATGGGTAGCAGGATTGTGGAGGTACTGGGTGTCATTGTGGGGCCCTCGCCTGGCCTGAACCTCACTGTACCCCAAGTGCTGCCTGACAGGCTACTGATTCTTGCATGGTAGTGCTGCACCCACCCACAAGCCCTAGATCCTTCTGTGGCTCCCCAGTGTCCCAAGGATCCCTCCCTTTGGTCTGGCCCTGCCTGCCTCATGCTGTATTGGCGAGCACGTACACAGGCCATTCCAGTCACAGCCAGGCCTTCCTGAGCCTCATGGGTGGGAATGACGGAAGTGTACAACAATCTTTTATGTGTCTGGGACAGGGTTTCACTATGTAGTTCAGGCTGGCCTTGAACTCACTACATAGCCCAGACTGGCCTTGAACTTACAGTGATCCTCAAGCCTCAGTCTCCTGAGTGCTGAGATTACAGGTGGGTGCTGCCCTCCTGAGCTAGGATTTGGTCTTAAGGCTGTGGCCACGCCCCCACTGCAGACCTTTCCCAAGCCTTCGTGCTGGCTGCTGGCCTGGGCTGAGCCAGGCTGGCGATCGTGTGTAATTGGCACTGTGCAGCCGAAGCACTTTTTTACTTTATTCATCCACCTAAGTGGTGCCTGGAGCCCTGTCATTCCTGTCACACACCTGGGGAAACTGAGGCACGCGGTTGCAGAGCAGAGCTGAGTAGTCCATGACGTCCAGGAAGCAGAGCAGGGGCAGAGCCAGAGAGGAAGGGGCTGGGGGCCAGATGGACTGCTCCAGGTCACACCCCAGCGACGCCTCCACCGCCTTACAGCATGTCCAGCTGTAAACTAATTGGCCCTGGGGTTCAATCCCCAGCACCATCACACTGAACTATAGCCCCAGCGATTTTTATTTTTTATTTGAGACAAGGTCTCACTCAGTCACTCAATTGCCCATGCTGGGATTGAACTTTTAATACTGTCTCAGCCTCCTTAATCCTGAGGTGACAGGTGTGTGACACCACATCCGGCTTTGGAGAACATTTTTGACCCAAACCATAGCACATGCCAGACACTGTCCCCCCACCATGCTACTTTCCCTGGGCCCTGGGCCTGTGTGCAGCAGATACTGAGTCAGTGCCCCTTGGGCCTGAGCCCCATTCCCGCAAACCTGGCACTTCCCAGGCTACTGACGCTGACTGACTGCAGCACCCGCTCTCTAGACCCCCAGCTGGTGCCTGCCTAGCCCTGTGCACATGTGGTGGGGGTGGCGCCAAAGCAGTGCAAGGGACAGGTGGGTGTCGGGCAGGGCCATGGACCAGAGGGTGTCTAAGCAAGCATGTCCCAGCAGGGAGAAAGGAGAAGCCCAGGGGCAGAGGTATGTTGGTTCCTTCTATGAAAAGAAGAGCTGAGCTGGGCATGATGGCACACACCTGTCATCCCAGCATTCGGGAGGCTGAGGCAGGAGCATCACCATGAGTTTGAGGCCAGCCTGGGCTACATAGTGAGTTCAGGATCAGCATAAACCACATAGCAAGATCCTGTCTCAAAAACAAAACAGAAAAAAAGAGTCCCTTGCACTTCCCCTGGAGGGTGAATGGAAGG
>PVLD010016176.1:0-45864 GCA_004027595.1 Dinomys branickii | reverse complement strand
GATCCTACCTATCTGTCAAGGCCCCAATAGCACACCACCTCCTCCACGGAGACCTTCCTGATTCTTCTAGCTGAGAACCTCTCAGAGCTGCCATCGTTCTGTAAATGTAATGCTGTACAGACAGCAGGCAGTAGCAGGAGCTCACAGATGCCTGGTGTGGGCACTTTTCCTACCCCTTTCCCTGCTGGAGAACTCCTCACTGTCACCACTGCAGCCAGAGGTTCTTGGAGACAGGACTCAGGTGGATCCTTCTCTTCTCAGTAGGGAGGTTAAACGTGCAGGTCCTGGAACTGAGCTGACCAGATCTGAATCCCAGCTCCAGTACTTAGCTACTTAGGATGAGCTGCGTGTCTTAACGTTCCCCATCTGTGAAACAGAGTTGTTGCGAGGACTAAGGTTAGGAGCACAAGCCGTCTTCCTCAGTTCTGGAGGGTGGGGAGTCTCGGATCAAGGTGCCATTGGTGCTCTGCAGCTTCCTGTCTGTAGGTGGCCATCTTCTAGCTGTAGCCTCACCTGGTGGAGAGCAAAGAGAGGAAGCAAGTTTTGCTTTGTTTTAAAAGGGCAATAATCTCATCGTGGGGCCCCATTTCCTCACCTAATTACCTTCCCAAGGCCCCACCTCCTAATATTGTTACCAGTGTAAGAGTTTTACAGTTTGTATGCCGGAGGCACATTTGTGAGGGACAGGGCATGTCATGCACACCTAGAGCTCACTAACCATTAACTGCAATGAGCTAGGGGCCTCAGGACAGTCTGGCTCAATGGCTCCCAGCCCTTCCTGACCCTTTGACTACTCTGGGGAGCTTTAGAAAAATACTGAGGGCTGGGCCCTCCCTCAGAGCAATTAAAAAGGATCCTGGGCTGAGGCGCAGGCACGGGATGTTAGCATGTACAGCCAGGGGTGAGAGTCCCTAGCTGATCCCACTCTTTGTCGATGAGGGGCAAAGGACCTACTTAAGTGCACATGGTAAGTTACTGGTGCAGAAAGTCCTGTATCAAAAGCTTCCTCCTTCGACTCCATCCCAAGGTGGCTTCCAGCATACCATGGCCCACCCTTTGTTCCTGAATCAGCCAGGTGGAAGTGCTGGGCCCAGGGCCACCCAGTCTCACTCAGTAGGAATGGAGAAGTGGGAGGGAACTCGGAAGAATGAGGGAGTCCCAAAGGATGAGAAGATTGCCCTGAAATAACAAGTTCAAGGGTGGGGTAGAGGAAGGACTTAGTGACTAGGTGGTGTGGAGTTCCGAGGAAGAGGACCACGAGGGCGGGAAACCCATTTGCCGAAGTTGTAATTGTCTGAGTCCCATTCTGGAATAAAATATGACACACTGTAAGGGCCCATAAGTGCAAATCGAATGTCTGAGTGATACAAAAGCGCCAGAAAGCGCGTGAACTGTGAATTAAGGGCAGTGGTAGGAGCGCACAGACAGAAGAACAAGGATGAAAGGATTCTAGATTTCCAGAGAAACTGAGGCACAGAGGAGGCCAAGCTTCCTGGAGTTCCAAGGAGAGTCATTAAGCAGGAGGGAGGCGCTGGCTCTGTGTGCCAGGGGTTTGCAGGGCATCCTGTCCTAGCGGGGCACCAGAATGCCAAAGGGGACAGGCCAGACAACAGAGCTGCATCCTGGGCCAAGTGGAAGGGGCCTGGTGCAGGAGGAGGTGGGAAGGAGGAGGCTGGGGGCCAAGCCAGGCTGCCTGGTGATAGGGGGAGCGGGGAGGCGGGGTGCTCCAGGCCAGGGGCTGGGTCAGATCTCCAGCCAAAGCAAACCTGCCTCAGGGGGCTGGGGGCCTGTTCCCTCCCTGCCCAGATGGGATCAAAGGCAAACAGGAGCCCTGCGGGGCCCAGCTGTGACTCTTGACCCCATACTCAGCAAGGCCCATTAATTCCATCTTCTTCATCCCCCCTAACATATTTTCCCAGCCCAGAGAATCTCTGGAAACAGATTCACCTGGTATTTGCTCATTGAATACCGGTCAAGCCTCATCCCCATCCGGCCCTTCTCCCCAAAGGAGACTCAGACCGTCCCACCTCTCTGAGTAGCTTCTTAAGAAATCAAGTAGTCTTGGCCCAAATCCTGAGCCCTTTCTCATTTCTATGCCAAGTTAAAGGGACCCAGTTCGTTTCCATGGGCCATGCTGGACACTGAAGGAACACTTGCACCCATGCTAGCGAACAGAAAGGAAGCCCCTACCCCCCATCTCCTTCTGCATCCAGGGCTCCAGCGGAGAGTTGTCCTGCAGATAAGACTGCGGGTCACTTCTGCTGCTCCACTGAGCTAAGCTGCGAGCAAAGAAGGAGGTAGCTCACAGGTCGGGGATCATCAGAGCTGGGAAGGGACCTCCAGGTTTTCTAGTACCGCTTCTGGTCCCTTAGATGATGACGTTAGGTGAGACAGAGCAGCCTGTTGTCCAAGGTCACACAGGCGGTGAGTGAGCCCACTGGGACCATCCTCAGCTGACCCAGGTGGGGAGCCCAGGGAGGGCAGGTGGGGAGCAAGGCACAGGCTGCACGTGTCTTCGGAGAGCAGCCTGATGCCTGTCTTCACGCTCCCACCGGTGCGCCCAGGTGGAACCTGAATTTGAAGCTGTCCAAACCCAGAGAGAAGGACGGAGTGCAAAAAGAGGAATGCAGCAGAGGCAGAAGGAAATGCTTGAGTGTTTTTCCCTCATTTTCTGAATTGTAGGTGATGTAGTTTAACCATTATTTAAAAAGATAATAAAGACTGAGCTGGATATGGTGGTGCATGCCTGTAATCCCAGTACTTAGGAAGCTGAGGCAGGAGGAGCGCTGTGAGTTCAAGGCCAGCCTGAACTGCATAGTGAAACCCTGTCTCAAAAAGACAAAATATATATATATACATATCTATATAAAAATCATCTGTTGGAAGAGATTAAAGATGACAGAACTAAGGAGGAGATCTTTAGAATCTACTTGGAGTAGGCTAAAAAAGAAAAACCAGGAAGAAAACGGGAACTGCTGTAAAGGAAATGATGGAGAGAATATCCAGCACTGTCCCTGTGGTCCAGCACAGAAGCAGAGGCCACAGTAGGCCTTGGGCAGCCAGTCTGTGGCTCTGAGCCCAACCTCAAGGTCACTCCCATCGAAGGGAGTTAAGGAGCGAGGGCTAGGAGGAAGGGAGCGTCTTAGACACTGGCCAAGGACACCCCAGGCCTTCCCAGGTGCCCACCTAACCCATGGCTCCAACACAGCCTCCCCGTGGACACAGGAAACTCTCACCTCCACCGCCAAAAGGCCCCAGAGGCCTGGCCGTGTGTGGTGACAGGCCCAGGCTCTGAAGAAGAAAAGTCTGAAGAAGAAAAGCCAAGAAGAGTCGAGTCAGAGGCAGTGGAAGAGGAGAGGGGGGAGAGACTGCCCAGAGGGCTGGCAGCAGACAGGAGACTAAGCCCACATCGGAACTGGGGCAGAGAAGTGGGGTGAGGGGGCGGGAGGAGGGGCCGCGGGGGTGATCGAACCTCCCAGGTCTTCCTTCCCTCCCTCTGTCCTCCTCATTCTCTCTTTCATGATCTTAAAACAACCTCCCAGCCTGGGCTGGAGGCCCCAGGAGGCCAGTCACTTAGGAAACAAAACCGTTTCTTGGAGACTCGCTAGCCCATCTGCAGCAGAGCGATGCTCCCCCTTCCCAGCACACACTCTCTCCCATGGACTCTCATGTCCACCCACACCCAGCTGCCCAGCGCTGCTGCGGCCCACACACGTGCAGGCACGCACATGCACACGTGGGCATCACACGCTCATAGTACAGACGGCTAGTTTGTAATAGACTGCCAGGTGAGTGCCACTGCTCCTCTTTTGAGGAGCTAGTTCTTTGGAGTTGTCACTGGGTGGGTTCCCAGGGTCACCCACCCACATCCTCAAGTCCCCCTCGTCAATACCTGGGCAGCACACACACAGGAAGGATTAATCTCTCTGTCTCTCTGAACCTTCTTGCTCTCTCTTTCTGTCTGTCTGTCTGTCTGTCTGTCTGTCTCTCTCTCTCTCTCTCTCTCACACACACACACACACACACACACACCTACCTCTCAGATCTTCCCATACCAACCAAACCCTTGGTTCTAGACCTCTCAAGCACCCCACACCCTGCTGAGCCCTCTCTGATCTGCACCTTCCTCTCAGGCCCACTCCCCAGCAGTCATTCTGACCTCCGTTCCTCTCAGTTTTGAGTCTTATGTAATCCAGGCTGGCTTTGAAATCCCAGGGATTCTCCTACCTCAGCCTCCCAAGCGCTGAGATTACAGACCTACCCTGCCACACCTAACTCGGCCTTTGCATCTGTCTCCCTCCTTTGTTTCTCTCACTGCAGGGTCTTGATTCACATGGGCACCACCGGCCTGGTTCACAGGAAGCAGTAGCCCAACCTGGACACCCCACAACAAAGGACTGAGTGTCTCCAAGGCTACACCCCCCCAGAACCTCAGCCCTCGCCAAGGTGACACAGGTGGTCCACGAGGCAAGCATGAGAGCGGGCCAAGAACCCCATCCACCTTTCACTTCAGACCCTGAGCCTGTGTGCGGTGCGCCCTTGGGGCTGTGCGGGGCCCGCTGCAGGGCATGGCAGGGAGCGCTGCATGCTGCCTGGGCCCAGGAAGGGCATAGTCCTCTCTGGTCTTGAGCCTGGCTACAAGAACCAGAGCCAAGGTGTGCGGAGTCCTGGGGGGCAGCAGAAGCAACAAGGGAGATAGAACGAAAGCCAGCGGGGCCCGGTGCCTGAAGCTTCCTCTTCTGGGCGGGAGGCAGCCCCAGAGCTCTGTGCCAGGAAACTAAGTCACAGGTGCCTCCTAAATCCTGCCTATCCTGTGTCTGGCCCTAGCCCCAGGCCATGCTACCTCATTCACCCCATGCCCACCCAGATTTGGGCTTCTCTTTTAGTGACTTCGAAAGGCAGTCCTTCCGGACGTCCAAGCCCAGCTTTCCCGCCACAGCGCCAGCTGCTCTGCTCACTCTCTCCTCTCCCATAGGCTCTGTATCGATTTCCCCTCGTCGCTTCCCTGCCTTTTCTACCCCGGGCCCAAATCCAAGGTCTGCAGAGGCTATGGAGCGACGTGAAAAGGCCCGCTGCTGCTTGTCCTACCCACCCTCCTGTCCGGAACTGGGAGAAGGAAGGAGCTTGGAGTGGGATGTGACCTTCCGGATCCCTGTAATGGAAAATCTCCACTGTGGGCCAGGAGGGGGCCAGTTATTTAGGGAATTCAGATGTGAGCCCTATGCCCTGAGAGTGCATTTGCTGGAAGAGAGGTGGCTAATCCCTCTGCAGGGAGTTCCCCCTAGGGCCAGGGGACCCAGCGCAGCAGGTACCTTAGGCTTTGAGGCCAAAGCCCCCATCCCCTCCCTGCCTTCCTCCTCCTTCCTCCTCACTCAGACCTAGCCCTGCGACACTAGCTTCCCCCCACCCCCTCTCTGCCCCCAGAGAAGTGGGGATACTCCAGGACCCTGCCCTCTGACTGCTCCCAGAATATTTTCTTCAAGCCGAAAGAGACAATGCTTCCAGCCTGCAGTGAGGCCCTGTCCTCTGGGGCTGCTCTTCCAGGCTCTCCCAGGCAGCACCACAGGAGGCCTCTCCTCCCTCTGCCCTCATCCTGTAGGCTGCAGAGTGGCCTTCCACCCATCTCAGGAGATGGAGTCAGTTCTTTCTAGTCCTGCAGCTGGTGTTTGTTATGATACTGATCTCCAAACACTTCTTGGGAACTTTGTATTCTCCTCCTCGGCCTCTGGCCTTGCCACTGTCTCACCACCTCGGATGTAGCTTTAGCAATTAGCTCCTCAACAGCAGCAAAAGGAAGCTGATGCGTGTCCGCTCCATTAGCAAAGGGGCCAGAGCACAGAGATGTCATCAAACACCTGCTGCACCGGGTCCAGGGCCGCCTTCCTGGGCCTCTCAGGTCTATCTCTCACTTGTCCCTCAGGCCACCTCCTGGCCACAGGATTCTCAGTTATCCTGAAAGCTGTGGTTACTCAGGTCGCTTCTGGGAGGGCTTGGGGACCTTCATGCTGCCTCTTGAGCCGCCTTTAGCTCCCAGAAACCCCTCACCCCCACCCTGTGCCTCAAATGCGGGGGCCAACCTTGGGCTCCAATTCTAATTTCCTGGGCTCCAGGGTGCAAGGCTGCCTCTGTAGTAGTGGGAACGCTCTGTTTCCGTGGGAGGTCCGTCGTAGTCTCAGGAGACCTGAGCTTTGGTGCTGTCCTCTCAGCTCAAATTGTTTAATTCCTCTGCATTGGTTTTCCCGCCTAGACACGTAGGGAGGGATAGAACACATGGCCTCTGGCACCCCAGTTCCTGAACTGACTGCTCCCCAGGGCCACATTGCCCCTACTCCTCGCCTCCCCCTCCCCTCCCCTCCTTCAGTTGTGGCTGCCACAAGCCAGGGAGCTGGGGAAGCCAAGGGGGACAGAAAAAAACGACAAAATGCACCATCAACAGGCCAGTTGCTAAAGGGGCGGGAGGGGAGGAGTCCTCAGGGATCCTGTTTCAACAAACGTTTCTTTCCCGAGGAAGGGAAGGCGGGGTAAGGGGAAAGGGACCTATTTAAAGCTACCCTGCCGCTCCGGCTGTCTCTGTCTATCTGCCAGGGTCTCCGGGCGGCTGCCCCAGACAGGCAGTGTGGGCTTGGGATCCTGCTGTGACCTCTGCAGCCTAGGTCCCCTCAGCCACTCTGCCCCAAGATGGGTCGTGGGGTGAGTATCCCCAAAGAGCAGGGACGTCTGTGAGGAGGGGAGGGGACAGTGGGAAAGGACAAGTGGCAATGGGATGCGGACACGGGGAGAAGGAGACAGGCAGCGGGAGAGTTCGGGTTTGGGACTGACAGTGGCCCAAGTACACACGGTGTCCAGGTCACAGAGCGCTCAGGGGCCAAGTGCTGACCTCTTTTTGGCCCACTTCCCTCCTGGAGTAAACCCGGCCCAGCACTGCACATCTCTCTGCGGCTCCTCCAGCCACATCTCCAGGCCTCCCAGCTGAAGGCAGTTACATTTGTGCCTCTGCTATTCCTAGGAAATATCCACCCCTCTGGGAGTCAGCCTGAGAGCATGGCGGTCCAGCCCGAGGCTGGAGAGGAGAAGAGCATCCCACTCCTGCAGTCACCAAGCAGCTCCAAGGGCCCCGCGTGCCAGGACAGTTAGCGTGGGGTGGGGAAAAGGGCACCATGCCCAAGCCGCCCCCCAGCCCTCTGGATGTCCCCGGCAGCACAGTCCTTGGCTCCCGGCCATGGCCTTTGAGGACTTTCCCAAAGGCTGGTGAGAGCTGCCCCTACCCCAGCCCAGCCCTGCCCAAGGCATTCTGAAGCCATGGCTTTGCCCAGGGGGAAGATAAACTACATCAGGACGGGCAGGGAAGGGGCTTCCAGTTCTTGGAAATGAAATTCCCATATGGAGAAAAGTGACCCAATCCTTTTACATACTGTGCCTGGCTGCTTTCCTTTTGTGGAATGCTGGCAGGGGAGGGCACCGGAGGAGAGGGCGTGAAGGGAGAGGGAATGGTGAGCCACGGAAGGGTGAGAGGAAGTCGGTGCCTACAGGGAGCTCTGGGCCAATTTCTGGGCCTGGCAGAAGTCAGGCAAGTACAGGTTATTGTCCTGAGTTGAGCAGCTGGGAAAATTCTGAGCCTGGACACCAGGGTTCCTGAGCTACAGTGGTGCTAGAAATAGAGCCTCTGTGTGCGCGTGCGCGTGCGCGCGCGCGTGTGTGTGCGTGTGTGTGTGTGTGCGTGTGTGTGTGCGTGTGTGCGTGTGTGTGTGTGTCCATGACCACATGCTCCCCATAGGCTAGAACTGCAGCAAGATGTCTGCAGGTGAGCACCAATGTTTGTGTCTCAGCAGGCAAATCTGTGCATGTGCAAGCCTTCAAGCACACACAAGCATAAATGCCACATGAAGTGGGGACATGAGGGGACTGTGAGCCTGCCTGCCTTCAGGAACTGTCTGTGAGCTATGGGTTTTACAGAGGAAGAGGTCTCAGCTGCGGAAAGATACACTGTTTGGGGTGCACATTGACATCTCTTGTTTCTGGAGGAAAGAGAGTCCCCAGCTGAGGTGCAGAGATCCGCTGCGAGGCCACAGAGCTGGTCAGGCAGGTCCTCCACCCTCTACCCAGGAGAGAAGGAGGGAAGATGCCCCTACCTGGCTTCACCTTGGGAGGCAACTTTACCTCAACTTCTCCAGTTCCCCCTTAACTGCCCTGCAGCTGTCATCTCCACCCCCAGCAGCTGTGGGTGAAGCAAAAGCAGGATGAGTAGCAGATCTGGTCAGTTCAGCATGAATGGGGACAGCAGGTGAAGCAGGGACACTTAGAGCCCGGAGCTTAGAGCCCTACCAAAAGAGACCCCTGAAGAGGGGAAGTCCCTGCTACTCACACCCCATCTTAGGGTTTATTTCGCCTGCTATCCCTTCTCCCTTGCATCTCTGCTCCAGAGCAAGGCCTAACTCTCAGCCCATCACTGAGTGGCCCTGAAGGGCAGCGTGGGAGCTGGGGGAAGGGGCAGCGCTGGTGAGAGGGAGAAGCTGCTCCAGCTGCCACAGAGAAGCTGGAGCGGGGGGGACCTTGGCTGATTTCCAGCTGCCCCCATTCTGTCCCAGCCTCTGGCTTTCTCAGAAAGAACTCTCTGTTCTCCTTCAGCATTCAAGACCCAGAGAGAGGGATGTGTGGATGGGGGAGGGAAGAGCAGGGAGAGGAAGGGGGGTCCTTGCTTCCTCTTTCTCTCTTGCCTTGGCCCCAAATCTTTGCAGGGTCCTGGCTGCAAAGCCTGAGATCCTTGCCAGGACAGGAGGAGGGGGAGGGGCAGTGCGTCCCAAGTTCTAGGCTGTGGGAGGACAGAGCGGACAAGGCACTGTATGGAGCTGCTGAAGTCAGCCACAGCCCAACCTGGCAACGTGTGTGGACCGGCAAGGGGTTTACAAGTTTTTCAGCAGCGTGCACTTGACTCTATTTTCATGTGCCTTACTTCACATCAGAATGCACAGGAATTCTTCTGGGCTCTGCTCCTTGGCCCTAGCCCCGGGCCCTTGGCAACGCATACCTGGGCTCTGCTCCTGTTGCCAAAGCTCCTCTCCTTCTGGTCCTACTGATGTTTACCTAGGCTGGGACTCGTTGCCTCTGGTCCCTCCATTGCTTTCCATGCTTGTCTCAGCCCTGCCTTGCCTAGGACAGAGCTAGTGAATCCAAAGCATCTCAGTCTATCCCATTAAGTGCCTGATTCAAGAACATATGAGTTGCCAACTTTCATGGGTGTACTGTATAAGACTCATTTTGCCTAGTTCCGAACAAATCTGACTTATGAACACTTCTCCTGGAAGGGAACTCGTTTGTAAGTCAGGGACTTACTATAAATGAACCCTCTTAAGTCACCCAGAGAGAGGAGAAGTAAAATGACCCCCGAGCACTTCACTCCTTTTGTTGGATGACATCAATCTCCCCAAGATGATGAGTGTTTAGAAGGCCCAAAATAGGTTGAATTCATAGATGCTTCACACAAAGACAAATGCACAATTTACTGGTCACCTTTTCAGAGACAAACATTTCTGAGTAACCCAGCCTCCGAGAACTCATATCTTTTTAGGTCATTATATCTTGAGGACAAGGGTCCACCCTGCACTTATCTCCCACCCACAATCTTGCTCCTGATTTCGCTGCTCAGATTTCTTTTCTTCAAGGTACTAGATTTGTGACCTCTTACAATCAAGGCAGCTGCCACACTCCAGGCTCTTTAATGGGATGAAAATGCTTTATCACGGAGCATGGAATAGTTAGGAGAGCAAAGCTATTCGATGTGATGCCTCAGTGGTAGCTACGTAACAACACACATCTGTCCACACTCATAGAATGTACAGCCCCGTGGGTGGGCTCTGCTGTCATCCATGGACACTGGCGAATGTCCTTGCCGTTCATCACCTACAATGTAACAGATGTATCTCTCTGGTAGGGGATGTTGGCAGAGAAGGAGGCTGCCCGCTCTACTTTTTGTTCGTTTTTGTGAATCAAGATTACTGCTCCAAAAACAAAGCCTATTTTTTTTAAACAAAGCCTACTTTTTAAAACTAACCAACCAAGATTCATCCCCTCCAATGCATAAGCCTGAAAAGGCACACACTTTGGCTGTGATCCCACCACTCGTTATGGGGAAAAATAAAATCACTCCGTAGTACAGAAAAACTCCTTCCTGAGTCTTTAGGATCTAGAAAAATCTAGAGGCACTGTGCAGGCACCAAATGGCCCTTCTGTGATGAGGACACTGTCTAATGAGGAAGAGAAGGCAAGGAGAGAGGGATGAAGGCATCTGAGATGGCATAATTCTCAGACAGTAGTCACAGCCCCCGGCCTACCCCAGCCCCTCCTAGCCCATCGCTCTAAGATGGACTCCCCTCGGATGGAGAAATCCCCCACCTTTTCCCTCTAAAACTTCCCTGTGAGACCCTGAAGCCTGGAGAAAGGGAAAAGTTGGCCTCATCAGGCTACAGTTAAAATGTCATTCTGGTCTCACCAGATGACGCAGGGGTAAGCTAAGAGTTACACAAGTTTTAGTATCAGATTTGCCCTTCAATACAACTATGGAGTCCAGCTCCCTTCTTACCCAATTGTGCTTCAGAACAGAATCTCATGTGTTACCCCTGTCCGATCTTGGGGAGGCCTGGCCAGCAGGATGGGCTCCCACACGCTCTGCATTCCTATCTCCTGGGCACACTCTGACCCTCCAGTTACTAACTTCTCAGTCCATTAGCCCTACCCATTCTCCTTCCACATTTCACCACCAAACCCTTTACTCCTCCCAGTTTTACCCCAAGACTCTTACTCTCCCCAATTACTGACTGTATCTTCCTCTCTCTAAATGTAGTAACCACAGTGTTGAGCAAAAAGGCATTCCTATAATGTGCTTCCAGTCCCTCTCCCGCCCCCAGCCCTGCCCACTCCCTTCCAGAATTCTCCTAGATAGTATTGGGCATGGGATTATGGAATATTTTGAACCTAGCAACAGCATCCTTTAAGCAAAAGAAATCTTAGCAGAGGCCCACATACTAAGGAGCTGAAATGCATCTCTCCAGTCCCCAGCCCCTTGGCCTCTCCTGAACCTCAGAGTGGCCCCTCAGAGCTCCACCCACAGTCCACACATGAGGAAGAACTGGCTCCCCTTGCCCCCTGGTTCCCTCTCCCCAAGACAGTCAGTATCTTTGGAATATCCCCTCAGTGTCTGGTCTCCCTGATTGGGTGAGGGGGACACAGGCCAGCCTATCCCCGTGATGCTACGGTCACACTTCCTCCCGCAGGCCGGTCGCGAGTACTCGCCTGCCGCCACCACCGCGGAGAATGGGGGCGGCAAGAAGAAGCAGAAGGAGAAGGAGCTGGATGAGCTGAAGAAGGAGGTGGCAATGGTGAGGCCCACACCCACCCAGCAGAGCTGCAGAAGAGGGGTCGCGTGCTGGGGCAGCTGCCAGGGCCGCCCCCAGTGCCCCTCACTTCACCCCTGTGCCTCCTTCCCCAAAGTAACTCCGCTGCTCTTCCCCAGGATGACCACAAGCTGTCCTTGGATGAGCTGGGCCGCAAGTACCAAGTGGACCTGTCCAAGGTGAGCGGGTGGATTTCCGGGGAGGAGACCCAAGTGGTGAGACAACCATGCAGAACTGGGTGGGGGAGCCTTGAAGCCACAACGCAACATTCTTTCCAAGTGAGGAAAAGGGCTTCCTTCAGTCACATGACTAGCTGGTGGCAAAGCCCAAAACTAGAATATGGAGGCCTGCTTCCTAGAGCCAAGCTCTTTCCCTGTGTACCCTGGAAGCCAGGACTCCCTAGAATCCAGGTGCCCACCACCTCCAGGCAAGGCCCTTCCCCTGGCTTCCCCCCCAAGCAGCAAACCAGTAGCACATACATGAATAGAGAGGCCCCCCTTTCTGTTATTAATGTAATTTCCTTCTGCCATATGCTACCTAACTGGCCCTGTGATAGATGCATTACGTACATTTTTCTAACCCTTACAACAACCCTCTGAGGTAGGTATGGTTGGCGTGTTAATTAAAGCTAGGAGATTCAGATGTAACTTCCCAAAGTCATATAAACAAGGAAGTGGCACAGTCAGATTGCTAAGCCTAACATTTTGAAATGTTAACATATTGTTAATCTGAAGTGCATGGTGGCACGTAGGTCTGGTCCCAGCTATTTGGGAGACTGAGGTGCAAGGGTCACTTGAGCTCCTGAGTTCAAGACCAGCCTGGGCAATGTCGGGAAGTCATCTGAAAAAAAGGAAAACATGTTAACAGAAAAACTTCATGGATCAATGTCTTCTACATGCCTCCCCAACCGCACTTCCTGCAATTCTGTGCCCTCTTTCCTGTATCTTACTTTACTTCCTTAACAGCCCTTTTCACCCTCTGGCATTAGTTTATACCTGTTCATTGTGTTTATGATCTTTCTAGAAGGCAGGAACTTTCGGTTGTGTCTATCCCTGGACTCCCCCCTCATGCCTGGCATAGAGTAAGTGCTCAGCACACATTTATTAAATAAAGGAATGAGTGATACAAAGATGCAAAGATAAATAAGAAGTTGTCTCTGGTCAAAGTCTAGTAGAAAGAAAAAATGAATTCTCAAATGATATGTCAAGTGCCACCTCTAGAATCAAGTGAAGCCCAAAAGGGGACATAGACATCTGATCCAGCCCAGGGCCAGAGGAACAGAGTCTGGCCAGGATGTCTGTGGAAAGCGACAGATGATTGCCAGTGTCAGGCAACGGTCTGTGACGTCAGGCTCTCCCTGAAGACATAGTAGAAGGGAGGATGTGGAGGAAGACAGCCAGGAGGAGGAATCAGATAAGGTGTCTTTCTCTCCAGGGACCTTATCCAGATACCTGCACGGAGGCGTTGTGACCCTAACCAAAATGGGTATCAATCCAGTAATAATCAGACGTGAAACTGCAGTCAGTCTCCCTCAGCCTCCAAGCCCTCCAAGTCCCCTGACAAATGCTACCTCCTCTGTTCTCCTGCCCTTTCAGCCTGGCAGGGTTGTCCTCCCAGCTGGACATTATGCCCCTGGGATGCAGCGGCAGTCATGTTGGTTCTGGATCCTTGGTGACACACCTATTCACTTTGCTCCTCAGGGCCTCACCAACCAGCGGGCTCAGGACATTCTGGCTCGGGATGGGCCCAACGCCCTCACTCCGCCCCCCACAACGCCTGAGTGGGTCAAGTTCTGCCGTCAGCTTTTTGGAGGCTTCTCCATCCTGCTGTGGATTGGGGCCATCCTGTGCTTCCTGGCCTTTGGCATCCAGGCTGCCATGGAGGATGAGCCATCCAATGACAATGTGAGCCACGTACCTGACCCTGGGCCAGCCCATAACTCTGTGCTTCAACTCTAAGCCCCTAATATAGTGGTAGGGAGAGTGCAAGGAACAAAATCTTCATGCCGCAGTCCCACAGCTGTTCTGCACCTCAGGCTGAAAGGGGTGAGGGCGCTGTACAAACCAACAAAGCACCCCCGTTACATATGCACTCAGTGAGTGAGTCATTCCTCCCTGCCCCTTTCATCCTAGGAAACAGGGAGCAGACAATCAAGGGAGGTCGGAGAGAAGGACTTTCCCCACCATGCTCACTCCCAGGGACAGACAAAGGTCCGGGCTCTCATGGAGGAGGGCACTGAGTGCTCGGGGCCATGGGGGCAGGTTCCTCACACGCTCCTTTCTTTCCAGCTCTATCTGGGCGTGGTGCTGGCAGCTGTGGTCATTGTCACTGGCTGCTTTTCCTACTACCAGGAGGCCAAGAGCTCCAAGATCATGGATTCCTTTAAGAACATGGTGCCTCAGGTAGATGGTAGGGCTGGGTTCCGCGCAAGCTGGGTCATAAGGTTTCTAGGATAATCCAGCTTATCTCAGCTCAACACCTTGTGCTGAGATGGAGACAGACAGAAAAGATGCCCCTGGGTCTCCACGCCAGGACCTACTTGTGTTGCTGAGGCTGTGGGGATTTCTTTCCACTTTGATGGGGTTGGAGAGGGGGCAGCAGCCACCAAGGGAAGAGATAGGTGAGCATTTCCTAAGATGCCCATGGCCTCTCCACAGCAAGCCCTTGTCATCCGGGAGGGAGAGAAGATGCAGATCAATGCAGAGGAGGTGGTGGTGGGAGACCTGGTGGAGGTGAAGGGTGGGGACCGAGTCCCTGCTGACCTCCGGATCATCTCTTCTCATGGCTGTAAGGTGAGGACATCACACCACAGCAGGTAGTTGCACCTAAGAGCTTAGAGAGATCCCCACGGAGACTTAAATTAGGAGACCTAGTTCTTAATGCCACCCCCTCCCACACACCTCCCAGCTGAACTGCCTCCCAGCCAGTGGTATCTTCATGTCTCCTTGTATCTCTGCATCATGAGCGCTCTATGCCCTAGGGGTTTCTTTTATGGTCACTTATAATCATCCCCCAAGTACCAATCATGTGTCAGATGTTTTATATATGTTCCCATGTGCTACCCAACTTCCCTTGGAAAGAATGGTGTCACCATGTCGAGCTGCTGCATGTGGCCACACAGGCTGTGCCCTGAGCGAACCTGGAAGGCACATTCTCACAGACTACAGTGTTAGTGGCTCCCCTGGGGTTGTGCAATGCAGTGATTTTGATTCCATCCCCCATTTTACAGACAAGTAACTGAAGGCACTGTTAGTAGATAATCCCGAGTCACACAAAAAGTCCACAAGAGCTAGGATTCCAATCCAGAGCAAGGGCAATAGCTGAGTAATGCCATAAATATGTGATGGGGCAGGTGTCATTTTGTTCCTCATGTCGTGGAGATTGAGGGTGGCTGGGCCTGGCTCAGGAGACAGCTCTGGTCTGACCCTTACCCACGCCTTCCTCCTCAGGTGGACAACTCATCCCTAACGGGCGAGTCGGAGCCCCAGACCCGCTCCCCCGAGTTCACTCATGAGAATCCCCTGGAGACCCGTAATATCTGTTTCTTCTCCACCAACTGCGTGGAAGGTAAGAGGCTGGCCTGCAGGGTGATCTCCTGGTCCTGGTCCAATGGAGGGAAGAGTCTGAGTCCTGACTCCTCAGTCAGGCTTGGAGGCTGTGATGGCCTCATTTGGCAAAACCTCTGCCACAGACGAGGGCATGGAGATGTCGGGGATCCTGAATATTACAGAAAGAGTCCTCTCCAGAGAACAAGCAACACGTTGGCAAAAGACAGCATGACCCCCTGGGACAGTCACCTCCCCACAGGAAAAGCTCCATTCTGTCCCCCACAAGGTGTACAGATATCGGATGAAGATGCACCTATATGCACAAACACACACACACACACACACACACACACACACACTCACGCACATACAGATATCCAAGACCAACTTTGATTCCTAAGAGCTTTTGAGTTGAACTGATGCCTTCTACTGCTTGTGGTCCCAGTCAAGTTGCTTCCTTTGACCAGAGCTCAGGCCAGAGGGGGGCAGGTGAGCATGTGGTCTTTCTTGAGGAGGATATGGAGGCCTGTGCCAAACCAAAGGCTGCCAGGTCACTCCGCCCCTGTCCTGGGTTCTAGAGAGGAACAATGGTCAGTAAGAACTCTCAGAGCCCCCAACCCATAGGCAAAGCCTAAGCACACATGACCCTGATGCCCTGTGGTCCAGCCAGTGAACAGTGTCGGGCTGACTCAAAGGAGTAGGGTCGAGGTGGTGGGAAAGGGAGGCCTGGTTAGAACACAAGCCCCTGACAGTGGGGCAAAGGAGTCCTTGGATCCCAACTCCATAGCTTTCTCTTCCCAGCACCCAATTCTTCCTAGCACAGTGTGTTTCTTTGGGGCTGTTTACCTCCTTCAGCAAGTTGGAATTATAATGAAACTCACCACACATTAAATTCTCTAAATTTTTAATGTGCTGAGGTTCTGAAATTTATACTACATTTCCTATAATTGATTCATTCAGAAATGCCTGATAAGATATTTCTATTGCTTGTGCTGCAGTGGGCTTTGAAGAGAGGGAAGACAGGAAGTGAAAGGAACTTACATTTGTTGAGTACCCAATATATGCCAGGCACTGGTCTATGTGCATTCAGCATTAATCTCATTGAATTATTAAAACAACCGCTAGGTAGGAATTCAAACAGGGATTCAAACACAGATTTGGCTGACTCCAACATGTATGCTTTTTCCACTACACACTTCCTTCCCCAGAGGGCCCTGTAACGTCACACAAAAATTAACAGTTGCCTGCTTTCTTTCATAGAGATTCACCCCCTACATTGGGAAACAAAATCTTAAGACTACAGTACAGAAAAAAATCCCTAAGTGCTTTCTTTGTGCTCATAATATACTTTTGTGTAATATAAAGTATGAGATTGATTTTACTAAAATGCCACAAGCAACTTTTATTTTCATTGATTGGATCTCCCAATTTGAACTTGTAGGCCAGGTTTTTCCTCAGGCACCCAAATATAAGAAAAAATTAATTTGCTGCTGTATTGCATCTGGTGATCTATGCAGGAAGGTACAATTTACTCAACACGGGCTCTAGAATGGGAATCTTTGGTCCCTTTGCTCTGTGATATTCTTTGCTCAGGGAGGAGGATGAGACTTTAGTCCCTGGCCTCCCTAGCACACCCAACCTGGCGTTCCTTCCTCTGCTGCAGGCACTGCCAGAGGCATCGTGATTGCCACAGGGGACCGGACTGTGATGGGCCGCATAGCCACTCTCGCCTCTGGCCTAGAGGTCGGGCGGACGCCCATAGCCATGGAGATCGAACACTTCATCCAGCTGATCACAGGGGTGGCTGTGTTCCTGGGGGTGTCCTTCTTCGTGCTGTCCCTCATCCTGGGCTACAGCTGGCTGGAAGCAGTCATCTTCCTCATTGGCATCATCGTGGCCAACGTGCCTGAGGGGCTTCTGGCCACTGTCACTGTGAGTGGGTCGGGCTGAAACACCACCAGGGTAGGATCTTATTACCCTTTCCTTGAAAGGAAAAAGACACCCCTGCTTGTTGTCTTTCAGCAAGGTTTTCCTCTGGTTCTCTGAAGTCAAATATCAGATGTGTACCATACTCAGAGATCAGTTAATGCATGGCTCAGAGTTTGAGTCTGAGAAACTCTCAGGTCAAGCTTTATCAGGGCACCCAGTTTTTCTTTCGGCACTTACCATGGTCACCTTTCTCAACATCTATGTTCTCACACCCCCCACCTCCACCCTCACAGAGCGGGGCTTATTCTGGCCAACGCATCTGTCTGTAAAGACTCTCTCAAAGGTCACCAATGACTAACTAGCAAATCCAGTGACCTTTTCTCGGCTCCCATCCCTAACTCTGCTGCTGAAATGGATACTTCTGTCCACCATCCTAGAACTCTGTCCTTCATCAACTACTGTGATGTATCATTCTCCAGCCTCAGCCCTCTGCTCTTCTCCTTGTACCCCTAGAATGAGCCCATCTCCTCCCTTCCATGTGGACAGCCCTGCACCCTCTCTGGAGCTCTAATCAAATATTTCCATGCCTTGAGAGCACTTAACCTTACTATACACCTATGATGTCAACTGAACATGTCCAAAGTTGAACACATTCACTACTTACTGCTAGATCATACCCATTCTGTTTGTGGGGTACAGCTGAGGAAGAATACAGTCTGGAGAGCCTATAGCACACATGCCACAGCAGCACACAGAGCCCTCCCTGTGATGCTAAGAGTTGTTTTTCTTAAACTAAAACCTCAGTATTCAGATTTAATTGCAGTGTTGGTGCTTTGCAATTAATAAATGGGCTTGGAGTTGCAGTTTGGGCACTTATTCTCTAAAAGTTTCACAATCACTGGTCCAGGGTAAAATCTAACTACAGTCCAGGGTAAAGACACGGCAACTGTAGCTTGAGGCTCGATCTTTTCTTACTCTCCTCTCTCCCTACCAGGTGTGCCTGACACTGACCGCCAAGCGCATGGCGCGGAAGAACTGCCTGGTGAAGAACCTGGAGGCGGTGGAGACGCTGGGCTCCACATCCACCATCTGCTCAGACAAGACGGGCACCCTCACCCAGAACCGCATGACTGTCGCCCACATGTGGTTCGACAATCAGATCCATGAGGCTGACACCACTGAAGATCAGTCTGGTGATTATGGGCTCCAGAGGGAGTGAGGGGGATTTGAGGGAGCTAAGGGGGACTGAACGTGACTAGGGGTGAGTCAGGGGCCCCAAACAGGCACCAAGCTCCTCTTCTCCCTCATCTTTCCCCAGGGGCCACATTTGACAAACGGTCCCCTACATGGACGGCTCTGTCTCGGATCGCTGGTCTCTGTAACCGAGCCGTCTTCAAGGCCGGGCAGGAGAACATCTCTGTGTCCAAGGTAGGGGTCAGACGGCACACCCAGGTATATTTAGGAAGGTCTCCAGAGTCTCCGTGATGCCCTCCCACCCCTGAGGCTGCCTGGGGCTTCCGCGCCTCCTCGCCTGTTCCTTCCCTCCCTCACTGTGACACTGAGTTCTCTTCCCTTCTGGCAGAGGGACACAGCTGGCGATGCCTCTGAGTCTGCTCTCCTCAAGTGCATCGAGCTGTCCTGTGGCTCTGTGAGGAAGATGAGGGACAGGAACCCCAAGGTGGCAGAGATTCCTTTCAACTCTACCAACAAGTACCAGGTCTGGCTGGGCTGCTGGGACAGAGGAAGAGAAAGAGGAAAAATGGGACCATGGGAGGTGGAGGAGCGGACAAAGTCAGAGGGGAGTAATGGAAGCACCTGGGGATCTTGTTCTCTTACTCCCGCTTCAAGCCCAGAACAAGTTTGACTTCCTGTCTGGTTACAGGCACCTGCTAACTTCCTGCAACTTCTTACGCACACTCTGTGGCCCTCTCAATTCTTCTTCCCATAGCTCCCCACCTACTGGCCATAGTCTTCCAGCTCTGCCATTCCATTTAACAGGAGCACACCTCTGTAATCCCCTTATGATATGCCTGGGCCTCTAGGTGCCTGTGAAATGCCAATGGCCTCGGCCATGCTCTGAGTGAGCCATGGAGGTAAAGCCCATTGTGTCGTTGTGGGGTGGTGGATGTGACTACCTGGGCATCTGCACCTGCCTTAACTGATACGGGTAACTATTCTTCAACTGAGTGGCTCTCAGGTTGCAACAATGGGACTGTGAGCAAACATCCCTCCCAACACAGATTCTCCCTTGGTAGACAGTCCCTGGTGGGCCGGGGTTATTTGTTACAGGAGATGTCTTTACCAGCTGCTGCTCTGCATCAGACCATATGCCAGGCACTGGAGCCATCGAAGGAAGTGTGGTCCCTCTGTCACTGCCTTTCCTCTCTGCAGCTGTCCATCCATGAGCGGGAAGACAGCCCCCAGAGTCACGTGCTGGTGATGAAGGGGGCCCCGGAGCGCATCCTGGACCGGTGCTCCACCATTCTGGTGCAGGGCAAGGAGATTCCTCTGGACAAGGAGATGCAAGATGCCTTCCAGAACGCCTACATGGAGCTGGGGGGCCTGGGGGAGCGCGTGCTGGGTGAGGTTTGGGAGCGGGAGCAGGGCCACACCTCGGCGGTGTCCCTGGGACGAGGGGCATCCAGTGTGCTGCTCTGACTCCTCCTTTCTGTGCCCCATCAAGGGTTCTGTCACCTCAATCTGCCTTCTGGAAAGTTTCCTCGAGGCTTCAAATTCGACACAGATGAGCTGAACTTTCCCACAGAGAAGCTCTGTTTTGTGGGGCTCATGTCTATGATTGACCCACCCCGGGCAGCTGTGCCAGATGCCGTGGGCAAGTGCCGAAGTGCAGGCATCAAGGTACTGGCCTCCCTCCTCCCCTCTGTCCTGCCTCCCTGGTACCAGAGGTGAAGGCTTTGCATCATGTGTGGTCCTAGGAGACCCAGGTTCCCCGGGGCTTCCCATCCCTCCATCTGCAGAGGCAAAATAGACCCACCCCTGCCTGGAGCTCTCATCCTGTCCCTGTAGCTCAGGGTGGTCAGCTTCCCATGTCCGGCTCGGTCTCCCTGGCACAGCTTATTGTCCCAGCTGTGTGTGACCCTTTCCTTCTGATTCCAAGTACCATCTGGCACCTGACTCAGAGACCTGGTAGTTTGATCCTCCCCAGCTGCTGCCTGCTCTCTCTAACCATTTTGGGGAAATCAACAGGCTCTGCCTGCTCCCACTCACTCACTCCATCACCCCTAGATTCCCCCTCCTTGAGCACAACTCTCCAGGCTCACTGATTCACCCGCAGTTGTTTCTTACTGACCCCTCCTTGGAGCCAAGTTCGTTCTTCATTCAATACAGGTTCATTGTTTGCCCACTAGGCATCAAGCTCGGAGCAAGGTGCCTCTGGGCTTAACAAACCTCCATTCTGTCTTGGAGCTCACTTTCCTGTTCTCAGGACAGCTCTTTGCCACCTGCTTTTTCTGGGAGTATTCGTCCATTGATTTCCACTTTTGCCCATTGTGACTCTGTCACCCGCTCGCAATTCAACCTGTGTGGTAAAGGCCAGGTCCTGACAAAGATGTAGGAGACACAGGGCCTGGCCTCCTTATCCTGTGGCCTCTCATGGGAAATAGATGCCTTTGCAGTCCATCACAGCACAACCGCAGCACTCAGAGGCCTTGGGCACTGACTGTGGGTCAGAGACTCTGAACCCAGACAACACAAATCAGGCATTACACTAAGCACTAAATCTCTGTCATTGTATTTAATCTCCTCAACCACCCTCTGGGTGAACAGTAGTATTTTTCCTTTTTTTCCCACAGAGAGAGAACCCGAGGCACAAAGCCCTCACAACTAGTAAGTCACAGAGCCAGGATCCAAAGTTAGCCAGGCAACCAGCCCTTACCCACTGCACCAGAGGACTTGGACCGGTGGGAATTCTGAACCCCACACCCACTCAGGCTCTGAAATACACATTACTCCCATCTGGAATGAAAACTCAGAGCCAGTAGCTAGTTTTCCCCTGATAGAGCTGCTGGGAAGGAGATACTGGGAATGCAGAGCATGGTTGGCTCACCCAGGTGCCCATGCTTCTGCTGGGCCATGGCCTCTCACTGTGACGGGAGCTCTCGCAGAGGCCGAGCAAGGACTCTATGGGACTTGGGAGCCTGGAGCTGTTGATTCTGCTTCAGGGAACTGGACGGTGCTTGACGGAGGGAATGATATTTGATCTGGGCCTTAAAGGCTGAAGAGTATTCTGTAGGGCAGTAAGAGAGGCGGAGGCAGGCAAGACCAGGGAACAGCGCGTACCCTGATGAGGCCACACTGTGAGAGGGCATGTGAGTCAGCGGGGGAGAGATGGACAGGAATGCCGGGGACAGAGCCTGAAATGCTGGGTCAAGGCCAGTTGGAAAGACATTGCTTAAATGCTACATTAGCCAGGGCTTTTATCCCGTGGGCCGCAAAGGGCTGCAGACATCACAGGTCTAGCCTTAAGGTGACCTGGATAAAGAAGGGGCTGGATTTGGGCCAGGAAGGCAGGTTAAGAGGCTACGTGATAGTTCAGGTAAGGTATGGTGACCTGAACTCGGACAGAGACATGGAGAGAAACAGCTGCCCACGGAAATGTTTTCAGAATTTGGTGACCAATTGGACGTGGGAGGCAAGGAAGATAAGGGAGAGAAAGGGACAGAATGAGCAAAAAACCTGTAAGGCCGAGAGCAGAGGAGCAGGCATGGTGGAGGGGCAAAAGCAGAATAACCAGTCTAATTTGGACCTTAAATTTGAAGCATCTGTAACAGTGGTCCACAACCTCTTTGGCAGTGGGAACCGGGTTTGTGAAAGACAGTTCTTCCATGGACCGGGGAAGAGGGGTGCTGAGGGTCATGGTAGATTCAGGATGACTCAAAGGACCTGCAACCCAGATCTTCCAAATGCACAGTTCACAGGAGGGTTCTGCCTTGTGAGAATCTATTGCTACGGCCGACCTGACACGAGGCAGAGCTCAGGCTGTAATGCCAGTGACAGGGAGAGGCTGTGAATACAGATGAAGCTTCATGAGATCACCCACTGATCACCTCGTGCTGTGTAGCCTGGCTCCTAACAGACCACAGACATACTGGTCCACATCCTGAGGGTTGGGGACCCCTTGTCTATAAGAAACCCGGAGGGTGATTCTAGGAGAGTCAGAATATGGTTCAGAACTCAATAGAGAGGGTTAAGCCTGCAGGTTTAAATCTCATTAGCACACAGGTGCAACTTAAAGCTCCCTGGTACATTTTATATTGCCCAGGAAGAGAATTGGGTCAAAAGGAGGGCGGAGAGTGAAACCATGGGGTAGACCAAGTGGAGACAGGAATGCAGGATCCAGTAAGGAGAGGAGAGGAGAGGGAGGTGGGATAGAGTTGAGGTTTGCTGGGCATCTGCAGAATGTCTCTTAATTTCCGTGATGACCTGGAAATGCCAGGATCATCCATCACATTGTGCAAGACATGGTACACTGACTTGTCCAAGGTCCTACAGCTGCAAAAGGCTAATGTTTAGACTTAGGTTCCCTGTCCAGCTCTTCTGCTCTACCAGGCTGCCACCCCGAGGAGGCTGGGAGGAGTGTGCAGAAGGTGGAGGGAAGCCAAGCAGGAAGCATGCGTGCAGGCCAAGGGAGCGCAGAGATGCTTTGGTATTCCATTAGGAAGGCCGAGGGGCCTATAGTGCTATGGGGGTGGGAGAGAAGAAGGCTGTGGGACTTGAAGAAACTTCCTCTCAAGATGGTGAGATTCTCCCCCAAAACTACGCATGCAAACGTCGTCCTAACCCAACTTAGCTTTACACTGATAATAGCCTCTGCTGGCCTGTCCGCTGCCAGCCCCTCTCCCTACCCCACCCCATCCATTCTGCAGGAGCAGTGAACATCACCAGGGCCAAGGTAGAGATTATCTTTCCCCAATGTCCAAGGCAGAGGAGGAAGGGGCAGTGGCAGGGTGCTATCTCTGTCTTAGCCCCCACTTGCATCTAGTTACATGGATACAGTGATCATATTAGACACTGAGAAAACCATGTCCTAGAGCTGGGTCCCTGGGACCTTGGGTAAATCAGAGGTCCTCATGAAGCCTCGGTTTTCTCATCTGTATAATGAGGAATCTGTTGAATGAAGCATCCTTCCAGCTCTGGCTGCTTCATCTTCCAGGAAACCCAAACTCCTGAAACATCTCCAAAACAATCCTGGTGAGCGGAGGCTGTGCATCCAAGGGGCCCCCATTAGCTTGTCGCTCTGTTGTGGGTGTTTCTCTCCACTTAAGCAAACACAACAGAACTTGTCACCGTCTCACTCCCTTACCCAAACATACACACATGCACGCATGCACACACTCTGTTAATGGGCTGGGATCTACCATCTGGTAATCTACCTTTACCTGATCTGGGAGAAGGAGCAGGAGGGGAAAACTCTCAGTGGTGCCTTCCTTTTCTTTCTCCACCTTCGCACCAGGTGATCATGGTGACCGGAGACCACCCCATCACCGCCAAGGCCATCGCCAAAGGCGTGGGCATCATATCAGAGGGTAATGAGACGGTGGAGGACATCGCAGCCCGGCTCAATATTCCTCTGAGCCAAGTCAACCCCCGGTGAGGCCTTTGCGGGAGCCCACTTCGCCTGATCAGCACATCCCTGAGTTGTTTGGGCAGCATCTCTGGCCTTTAGCCTGTGGCCTTCCCTCTGACCCCGCTGGGGCCAGCTCCTCAGTCTTGAGTGTGTGTCCCAGCAGCACCACTGATGAGCTGCATACACTTAGAGATGTCACCAAACCTCCCTGAACCTTCATGTTAAGAGCTACAAAGTTAGGGTGATCTAGCAAACTACTTATGCTCCTGGGTGCTGCGTGGCAAGGATTAATGTCACCTCTGCCATTAGAAATGGGAAAACTGAGCATCAAGGGAGAGGAGCCAGGAAGCAGTGGGGGGCTCCAGTTGGCAAGGGGGCTACAGGAGCCAAGAAGCAGGGGGACAGGCCCAGGCTCAGGCAACCAGACCCACTGCCCACTTTCCAGAGAAGCCAAGGCGTGTGTGGTGCATGGCTCGGACCTGAAGGACATGACGTCTGAGCAGCTAGACGAGATCCTCAGGGACCACACGGAGATTGTGTTTGCCCGGACCTCCCCGCAGCAGAAGCTCATCATCGTAGAAGGCTGTCAGAGGCAGGTGAGCAAAGCAGTGGGTGGTAGATGACAGGGACAGGCAAAGCCCAAAGCCAGATGGCCTGTCCTCAAGCACTGGAGGTGTCTTCTCTCCAGGGAGCCATTGTGGCAGTGACGGGGGACGGGGTGAACGACTCCCCTGCGCTGAAGAAGGCCGACATCGGCATTGCCATGGGCATCGCTGGTTCTGACGTCTCTAAGCAGGCAGCCGACATGATCCTGCTGGACGACAACTTCGCCTCCATTGTCACAGGCGTGGAGGAGGGTGAGTAAGCTGCATGAGCCTGGATGGTGCCCAGGATGTGAGAAGCCTGCCCGCTGCTCCCCAGACCTTTCACCCCCACTCAGGAGTCAACTCAGGACTCCAGGCAGCACCAGCCTTGCCCTAGCTCCCCTCAGACATGACCTTCCTCCTTCAGGAAACCAGGCAGCCTCACCTGCAGGCTAGGAGTGGGGCAGGTCTCTCTAGCCCCCTGCTGCCACCCCCACAGGCCGCCTGATCTTTGACAACCTGAAGAAATCCATCGCGTACACCCTGACCAGCAACATCCCCGAGATCACCCCCTTCCTGCTGTTCATCATCGCCAACATCCCCCTCCCGCTGGGCACTGTGACCATCCTCTGCATTGACCTGGGCACAGATATGGTGAGGCCACAGGGCTCGGGGCAGGCCAGGAAGCCACAGAGACCATTGGGTAGGGTGTGCCACCAGTGAAGGACAGGTCACCTGGGCAGCTGACCAGGCTGTGAGTGTTGAAGAAAAGAGGAACCAGGCCTGGAGGATCATAGAATTGTACTGAAGATTCTTTATAAGCCTGGTGTGGTAGCACATGCCCGTAATCCCAGCGCTCAGGAGGCTGAGGCAGGAGGACGGAAAATTTGAGCCCAGTCTGGGCAATTTAGCAATATTGAAAGGTACTGTCTCAAAATAAAAATTAAAAAGGGCCAGTCATGGTGGTGTACACCTGTAATCTCAGCACTTGGGAGGCTGAGGCAAAAGGATTGCCATGAGTTCAAGGTCAGCCTGGGCTACATAATTTAAAGCCAGCTGAACTACATATTGAGACCCAGTCTCCAAAAATAAAAACAAAAATAAAGATCTGGGGTTGTATTTTGGCGTCAAAGTCCCACGTTCAATCTCGATTACAAAAACAAAAGAAAATCCTCACCGCTAATCAGCTACCGTTGTGTCTTCTCCCAATTCCTGGAATGCCCTCCCCTGCCCCATGTCCTGCCACACAGGTCCCTGCCATCTCCTTGGCCTATGAAGCAGCTGAGAGTGACATCATGAAGCGGCAGCCACGAAACCCCCAGACAGACAAGCTTGTGAACGAGCGGCTGATCAGCATGGCCTACGGACAGATCGGTGCGCTGGCTGGGGCTGGGGGCGGGTGCCTGGGCTTCTTCCCTAGGGTTCTGGAGGGAGGAGCCCCAAGTGACAGGGGTCAGCTCCCTGAGAGTCAGAAACTTCCATCTCCAGGTGCCAGTCGCTGGCCCCTCTGACCCCAGCAGTGCCTTTGCCCACTCCTCACAGGGATGATCCAGGCACTGGGAGGCTTCTTCACATACTTTGTGATCCTGGCAGAGAATGGTTTTCTGCCATCAAGGCTGCTGGGAATCCGACTCGACTGGGACGACCGGACCATGAACGACCTGGAGGACAGCTACGGACAGGAGTGGGTGAGTGGATGGGGGAGGCCCGTGCATGGAGAGGGGGCAGCTAGGGCCAGGGGTGGAGGGTGCCGGACTCCCCTTCTCTGACGCTCGCTGCTCTCTGCCCGCCCTCCCAGACCTACGAGCAGCGGAAGGTGGTGGAGTTCACGTGCCACACCGCCTTCTTTGCCAGCATCGTGGTGGTGCAGTGGGCTGACCTCATCATCTGCAAGACCCGCCGCAACTCAGTCTTCCAGCAGGGCATGAAGTGAGCACCCACCCCCACCAGCACCCAGCCGCCCAGGCAGGGCGCCCTGGGCACAGCTGCCAACCCACACAGGCCGGAGGTGTGTCAGGTCAGGTCACCTCAACACCCTGGCCAGGTTGGCAGAGGGGGCATTGGATTTTAATCAGCAGGCTGTTTACCCACAGCCAGGCTTGAGCTAGACAAAAAACGAGGAAGGAATGATAGGACTATTTCTAATGAGTCCTCATTTTACCTCCAAACTGTACCTCATAACCTCCTTCTTTCCTTTACGTCTTCTCTCCACACTTCCTTTCTTCCCTCCTTTCTTTCCCTGGCTCCTTCTTCCCTCTCTCCCTCCTTCGCTCTCTTTTCTCCCTTCTCTTACTCAAATGCCACCCACCCCATGCTCTGTCCAGCCGAGTCCAGGCTGTCCTGTGCTCCCAGCCCCACTCGGCAGGTAGCCTGGTGCACAGCATCGCCCTGCAGTGCTGGCGTCCACCCGGGGGCTGTGAGCTGCTCAGGCTCAGGCTCAGGCTCAGGCTCAGGCTCAGGCTCCTTACAGTGTGTTCCCATGCGTTAGTCACCACTGCAGTAAGTCCTGCCCCTACCCTTCAGCCTCACAATAGCTCAGCGAAGTGGTTGTTACTGCTTACACTGCCTCACCATGGGTCTCAAACAGGTTACATGACACGGTGCCTAAGGTTACCCAGCCGGTGAGGATGCAGCAGGGCTGTGCCTGAGGTACACCCTCCACTGTGATGGATCAGCAGTCACAGAGTCTGGCACCTGTTAAGAATGCGATCATTTGTGGTTCTAGCGTGGATGGGGCTTGAGGCTAAAGATGTCAGGCCAGTTCTCTTCATTTTCTCCTCCCAGAAACAGTGGTCAGAATTCCTCAGGTAAGTTTTGTCTGAGAGAGTCTCAGAAATTGGGTGCAGTCCTGGGGCCTGGGACTTACGGTGAGTAACACCAGAAGGTGAAAACATCACAGACTGACCAGGGTCAGTCCACCAGAAAGACACGTGGAAAGTGATACCATGGAGTCCAGAAGGGTAGAGGGAAGGGGTAGAAACAGCAGAGGCAGCCCTGGGGCACCTTGGCCTCGCTGCCCCCGGCCCCATGGGGTTCTCAGAGATGCTTTCTGCGTTATTTCAAAATGCTTGTTGAATACTCACCTATGAGAAGAGTGTTCTTAGGCAAAAGCCAGGAAAACATATCCCAAAATAGTGACTATATGTCAACCCACAGCTCTGTTTGGAAGCCATGAATATAAAAACTAAATTTTAGAAGGGGAAATGCCTGGACCTGGTGCTGCACACCTGTAATCCCAGCACACAGGAGGCTGAAGCAGGAGGATCACCATGAGTTTGAGGCTAGCCTAGACTACACAGTGAGACTTTGTCTCAAAAACCAAAACATACGTACATACATACATACATACATACATACATGCAATAAGGGGAAATGTATTCATTACTTGTTAACAAATGCAACTTGAGAGATGGAACCAATTAAAATGTGGTCTTTTTGAAAGAAAAACAAGAGGGCCCTTAGTGGGTGAAAAGTTGGGGAACCACTGGTCTAAGCCATAAAACAGTGCCCCACACAAGATGGCAAGTGTCCAGTAACAATATCACCAAGCATTTTCTGTGTTCCAGAGCTTTCCTGCAATATTTCCCATAATTTACCCGGCAACTCCACGATATAAGGGTAAAATCTCTATTTTACAGAAAAAGAAACAAAGCTCAGAGCAGTTAAACATTGTTTACCACCCAAAGCCAGGAAGTGGCAGAGCTGGGAACAGACCCTGCTTGTCTGACCCCAGAATCTGCCCTGGCTTATCCCGCCCTTCAGTTTCTACCATAGTAGCTTGGCGTGTGCTCCCCACCTATTACCTGCAGCAGCACCCACATGCTAAGGATTTACAGACCTTCTCTTTTTCAGGTCTGTGATGAACAACCACAGACCTATGGGAGATGCTGAGAAAGCATGAGACAGTCCTGGGCTCTGCAGTGAAGGAGCTTTCAAAGCATCTTGCTAGGTGTTAGGTTGGATGGTGCACACCTGTAATCCCAGCACTCTGGGAGGCTGAGGCTGGAGGATTGCAAGTTCAAGCCCAGCATGGGCAATTTAGCAACTTAGCAAGACCTACTCGAAAGAAAGAAAGAAAGAAAGAAAGAAAGAAAGAAAGAAAGAAAGAAAGAAAGGAAGGAAGGAAGGAAGGAAGGAAGGAAGGAAGAGAGGGATGGGGAATGTAACTCATGACAAAAGCCTTGGATTCAATCTTCACACCACCAAAAAAAAAAAAAAGCATCTTCCTGGGGAGACAACACCTTCCCAGGCCATGATCCCAGAGCAATAAAAAGATTATTCACT
This sequence comes from Dinomys branickii, assembly GCA_004027595.1. NCBI lineage: Eukaryota > Metazoa > Chordata > Mammalia > Rodentia > Dinomyidae > Dinomys > Dinomys branickii. The sequence continues at coordinate 17,546 of PVLD010016176.1, read as the reverse complement.
GCCTAAGGGCAAGCCCCACACTGATCATTGCATCTCCACCAGAGAACACATCTATGTCAATAGAGAACAATCAGTGATAAATGCAGCAGAAAAAAAAAGGCAGCATATTCCTTTGGTTTCACAAAGCAGGAGAAGAGCCTGTTTGAGGAGGACACGGGAAGATGGCGCCTGTAACCTTCCTGCAAGTGTCTTCTCTCCCCTCTATGCTCCCAGGGCTGTCCCGGTCACGCCCCCCAGCTCCCTTTCAAATGCTACCTACCCTCCTTTCTTTGTCTTTCCAGGAACAAGATCCTGATTTTTGGACTCCTGGAGGAGACAGCGCTGGCTGCCTTTCTGTCCTACTGCCCCGGCATGGGGGTGGCCCTCCGCATGTACCCGCTCAAGTGAGTGTCTCTGGAGGCCGCCCGAGTGAGCGGCAAAGAGGCACCTTGCGCCTGCTGTAGGATCCGGGCCTGAGCCATTTGAACTCTACTTTGTGTGGGCTGCACTGTGCCAACCACTGATGCTCCTGATTCCTCTGTTGCTTTCAGGGTCACTTGGTGGTTCTGTGCCTTTCCCTACAGTCTCCTCATCTTCATCTACGATGAGGTCCGAAAGCTCATCCTGCGGCGATATCCTGGGGGTAAGCACCGCCCCCTCTCGCCCCCCCTCCCCTCCCCCCCCCCCCGGCGTCCCAGCAAAGCCCAGCCCCCACCAGGCTGCTCCTGCAGGCTCCTCCCCACACTCCACACCCACGTGCCGCTCAGAGCCCTCGGGTCCGGGGTCCCATGTCCCAGGAGCCCCCCTCTCCGGAACCTGCCACCCTGCCCTCTTCCTCTCATTTTCTACATCCCACCTAACTTAGGGGGTCTCCAAGGCCCCACCCCCACCTCAATCACTGAACATCAGAATTAGAAAGGCCCTTTGAGGTCATCCAGTCTTCTCCATATTTTATGGATAAGGAGAGGAGATACATTGGTAAATTTATTTGTTCCGGGTCTTAAATCCAGGGATCAATCAACAAGTTTTTTTTCTTTCCAACAAGCATTTTTTATCATTTACTGAGTTAAAGCTGGCCAAAGCAAACGTGGCTCATGGGTAGCGTTTCATTTGCTATGTCATAAGTCTGTGTGTGTGTGTGTGTGTGTGTGTGTGTGTGTGTGTGGTGTCTTTTAACTGACCTGATATCTAAAACTTGGGGGGTTTCACTTTTATAAAACCTGAATTTCTCACTCCTGAAAACCAAGACAGATATCAAAGCCCGCAGCCAAATTTCTTCACCCCACCTGGAGGCAGCTGCCTTCTTAGCTCCCCTCCCCCTCTCCCCCCTTCCCTTCCCTTCTAAATGGATATTCCATTCCATTCCCCCTCTTCCCCCTCCCTTCCCTCCCCTTCCTTTCCTTCCCTTCCCTTCCCTTCCCTTCCCTTCCCTCCCCTCCCCTCCCCTTCCCTTCCCCTCCTGCCAGCAGCTCCTCAGCAGGCCCCTCCCTCCTTCCACCTGGCCTCAGCCACCCCAGCCCCTGCGAGAGCAACCTGTTGCTTCCTTTGGAGCTCATGCTGCATCCCTGTCCCCCATCTCTCTGACAGGCTGGGTGGAGAAGGAGACATACTACTGAGCCCCTGGAAGAAGGACCAGGCACGGGAGAGAGGGGGCGCTCTGGAGGTGTTGCCGGGCTGGTGATGGGGAGGGTGGAGAAAGATGTGGGGAGAGAGAATGAGGCAGCGCAGCAGGCTAAGTTGGCGGGAGTAGGTAAGTAGGCTCCCAGTGTCGCTCCGTAGCTGTAACTGTGAATATCCACGTTAGACTCACATCCTCTTCCATCCCACTCCACTGTGTTGTCTGTTTTTCCAAGGAACTGAGGATTGCCCCAGCCCTCCGCATGCCCTCTGCCCTCACCCCCACCTCCTATGGAAACCAATCAACGTCCAAAGGCTGGGACCTGTCTAATCCAGAGAAGTAAATTCTCAGATCACCAAGGGTCCCTTCATGTCTCCTCTTTTGCTTACATGCCTCCTTAGCTTCCTGCTGGTTGTGTCCCCTCTGCTTCCCCTCAGACCTTGAAGTCACGGACCCTGAGTGCAAGCTGAGAACAGAATGGGAAGCTGGCTGGAGAGGCCAGGCCCGTCTGCCAGTCAAGGCTGGTCAGGGACCTGGAGAGAAGAGATGGGTGGGAGGTGGGGGTGCTGGCTGGAAGAAGGGGACAGCAAAGAAGCAGAAAAGGACAGCAATGGTGCCAGTGACCAGAGAGTTGCTGGAACAGTCTTGAGGCTTCAGGCAGAGGGGATGGGCCCCAGCCCCGTGTCCTTTCTGATATCCCAGTGGTAGAGCAAATTCACATCCTGTCAGAGAAGCAGCAGAGACCAGAGCAGGAGGCAATCGGGGCAGCTGCCCTGAGCCACACCGAGTGCCTCTTAGTGCCTCATGGGCCCGTGACTAGCAGTCTTCCTGTCCACGGGGCTGGATGTCACAGAAGTTCCAGCTGTCTCAGCCACATGTGCTTGAAAACAATGCTAGGTCCTTGGGCGCTGCATGCTGTCCTGAGGCCGCATGTAGCTGCTGGTTCTCCCCCAGAACCCCTCCCCCAACCCCTTCCCCTCTATGCCCATGACAACGAACCTGCGTCATTCCTGGCACTGCCAAGACAACCCTACAAAAGGAACTCCCTGGCTACTGGCTAAAGTTGGGGTGGAGAAGTTCCCAGAACATTCCTATCTTCTAGAGACGTGCGAAGTCAGCTTAGGTCGTGACATGTCAGAACCTTTGGATAAGAAGAGGGAAAATATTAAAGACTTGCCTTTGACCTCTCCCGTGGCAGGACCATTCCAGCCAGCCAAGTGCCCTTCACACTAATCGTAGTGCCCACTCTCTCAGACAGGGGGTCGGTTTCAGGTTCCTCTGGCAGATACCTTTCTTCATGTTCTTCCTTCCCCACCTCGCACCTTTGCTCTGCAGGCATCTCTGCCCATTCTCAGCCTGGCTTAGAAGGCACTTAGACTGTCCTGCACAGCGAGACTTAGACGAGCCAAGCTAGCAAGAGACCCTAAGGAAAAGGGGAAGCCTAAGGCAGAAAGGAGGGAAGCCCAGGAGATACACACTAGGTCAGGCCCAGCATCATCCCAGTGGCTATTATTTCATTGCACTGGAATTTTGCTTCATCAGAAGTACCTTGAAATGAGTGAGTCATGGCATTGCCTTGGGTTGGAAAACTAAATGGGATACCATATTTATTTGGGCCCGATTAATTTGCGATTATTGACTGTGGAGAAACATTTATCTTTACACAATCAATAAAAACAGCCTTGGTTTAGTAAATTAAGAACATAAGCAATATTGCTAGGGGTGGCGTATTTAGCCTACCTGAAACAATACTTTTCAGGCACTTTAGGACTATCCATTTAGAAGTAGCGAATGCATGGGCTAATGATCATCAATCCTGACATTTGTTAAAGAAACATCTACAACAGGATCTTTACTGGTGACCTTTTGTAAGACATTACTTTGAGGCACTACATGTGTACTTGAGAATAATAAAGTTGCATTTCTTTATGAAAAAAACATTCTTCCATAATTAATTTCTGTCACTCATCCTTGCCTCCTTCCCAAACTGTGATATTGAAATAAGTGCTATGGCAGGACTTGGCTTACAGACAGTAACAGAGACCACAAGTGTCAGAGATAGGAAGGAAGTGATCTGGAAGCAGATGGTGCTGGTGGAGAAAGCTAAAGGAGAAGTTAAGTTGCAAAATAACCTAGAAAAAAATACAGCAGAAGCCACCTTTTTCCTGGCCAGTCCCACCCCAAGAAGCACAAAGATGTGTCCAAGACAGCAAAGAGCCTATGAATCTATGAGAAGCCACTTCTGCTTTTTCCCTTCCCAGCCAAACTCAGGGCACTCTCAAGCTGACAGGGTGGAGAAGGAGGTACTGGATGCAGGAGGCTGATAGCCCTGATTAATAGTCCGTACTGTGTGCAGAGGCCTGTTCTTGGCATCTCCGTAAAAGAGGTGGGGGTATAATGGAAGCACCCTTGAAATTCACCTGAGTAGTAAATGATAACCTTCCTGTGCAGGATGTGCTGGGCAGTGGGGACGGACTCTTGCGTACTGCTGAGGGAGAGGTAGGTGGCAGGGTCCCTGGGAATGAGAGACAGGGAGTTGACACCTCTCACCGCAGCTTTGAGATCCTACACGTGCATCTCAGAACAGAAGTTATTTCTTGCAAAAGCAGCGTTTGGTCCCTTTATTATAACTCTACTGGTGGTGACAGTGGTTGTCACTGTAGTGATTGTAAAATGTCTAACTTTTATTTACAAAAGTTTTGAATAAAGGAAACTGATTAGAATTCCCTTTCCTCTCACCTCAGAGTCTCTGTTCCTGATGACTTCTCTGCCGAGAACACCGTTCCCTCCCATATCTGGCGTCCTCACTTCAATCCATCACTCTTTGATATTATCTCCTCAGAACGGCCCTCACCTCACCTCAGACAAAGTAACACTCGTGCTACTTCCTTCTCCTTTCTCTCAGTTTTAATTCATAAATACGACTTCAAGTTTAGATAGTTAATAGATATACACATGTAGGACGGAGGGGTAGTTCAGTGGTAGGGCACTTACCTGGCACATGTGAGGCCATTGGCTTGCTCACAGCACTACAAAAATGTTTTGTTTTCCTCTTTCTTTGTTTATTTATGCTTTTGTTTGTTTGTATGACTCCTCAGGAATCAGTTCCATGAAGACAGAACTTCTACTTTTCTGTTTATTCACCACCTTTACCCTTAAACATCTAAAACAACGTCTGACACACACTAGGCAATGAACAAATATTTGTTGGATGATGGAAGAAATTCTCATGACAATCCAGTCAGATGGAGACTATTATTATGTCCAATTTATACATGAGAATACAGAGGCATAGAAAGGTTATGTGTTGAGAGTTTCAAAGGAAGAAAACATGAGATTCAGAGCTGGGCCAGCTTTGCTCTAGGATGAGATTGAACCACCATGCCATACTCCGGAGACCCTGAACAGCCCTACATTACAGAGGCCATGGGGGAGCCCAGAGTTTGGGGATGGTGACCGTTTGGGCAGTAGGTCCTGGGGAGACCCAGAGAAAGGGAGATACAGTAGGGGAGTGAGAAAAAAAGATGCAAAGAAACTCAACTAGACTGTCTTAGCAAAGAGATGAAAGAATCTTACTATGGGCTGTAGTGTTAAAAGGTAAGGCCAATCCCTGACCCAGACAGAAATACTTCCCAGGGCATTTCCTTTTTATCTACAGCAAAGAGTATATGATAATTCATCAGAAACAGGTGACAAGCTGAATAGTCAAATTGCTAAGAGCACAGAAAAAAATAAGGCCATGATTATATCAGCATCAAAGGCAGACACTGAATACAAGGCAGGTCTTTCAAAAACATCCTGAAGGCTGAGGATGTGGCTGCGTGATAGAGCTTAGAAGGTCTGAGGTCCTGGGCTGGATCCCCAGTACCGCCAACAATGACTATGCTATGTTAGTCCAGTGAATTCAGTGAAGATTCTTTGAAGAACATCCCTGTATCATTTCATCAGCACTAGAATATAGAAAAGAATGTTGTGTTGCTCAGCTTACCTTTTTTATATTAGATTTTTTGGGTACATCTTAGATACACATAATGATCTTTTATCATAGAGAATTTGTAACTGGTGCATGACAAAGCATGCTTTTTTCCTTGTTCCCCTCCCCTCCTTCAGACCTCCTTCCCCTCCCCATTTACAAAGCTGTTTCCATGTTTTCCTTCCTTTCTCATTTTTTAACTTTTCCCTTCTTTCCCTTCCCCCTCCCCTCCTTCTTGTTTCTCTCCCCATTTGAACATTTTCCTTCTGTTTCAAAATACATTTTGGTCCTTATTTACACTTCCGGTTTCTCACACCAGAGAAAAAATGCGGTATTCACACGTGTGTGTCTGCTTTATTTTACTTAAGACTATGGACTCCATGTGCATCCATTTTCCCGGAAATGTCTTGAGCATATCCTTCTTTGTGGCAGAGTAGTACTCCATGGTATATATTAAAAAAAACCAACCACATCTTTATCCATTCACCGGGTGATGGGCACTTGGATTGTTTCCAAGATTTTTGCCCAGCTTACCTTTCGAGACAAGTAGCATTTTGATAAAATTTCATAATACATGTAGTAACTTGACCTCCACCAAACAGTGGCATGCAGGAATAATGCATAACAAGGAAAATGTTACTAACAACTGGTATTGGCAAGAAAAATCATTAACCATTTCCAATGACATTGAGAAGGCTATCAGTGAAACCCAATATCTACTCCTGACTCAGACAATGGGAAGGAAGAGCATATTGCAAAGTGTAATTGTGTCCAGAGAAGAAAGGGGTGCGGTCTAGAAAACTAATATCAGCAAGTACAGCAAAAACAGCAGCAACAGTATATGAAATCTCAGATAAGGAGATTAAGAGACAAGCTGCAACCCATAAAGGCATCACTTTTTGTGAAGGACAGGACCACTAACAAAATCTGAGGAATCCAGCCCTCCAAAAAACTTTCACAACAACCGAGACAAAAATCCTAGAAGCATTAAATTCAAAATGAGGGTATACAAACAGATCAGTTTTTAAATAGTTGGTATTTACCAGAGAGGAAATACAACATAAAGAGGTTGTATTTACAATAGAACCAAAATAAATTACCCTCAGGATATAGTGTATACAGCATATGGTATTTATTAGAGCAACTTCAAAAGCAGAATGAGAGAAATAAAAGTGTGAATACATGAAGAGAAAAACTTGACTACTGTTTGGAAGACAGAACGTAGTAAAAATAAAAATAAGTTCCGTAAGAGTCAATTCTACCAAGAGAGTGTTATGCTGTGTGTCTAGATGTCCTCCCAAAGCCTCATGCAGTCCTCGGCAGGCTTCGAGAGTTTATGATTGACTCATGGTCCAATGGGATTATGGGCGTGAGTACTGAGATAATAGGTGTGAGCGCTAAGCCCGCTCTGCACTGGGTGTACGAGGGTGGGTACCCTGCAAACAATATAAGAATGTGAAAGAGGCTGCTTGCTGCTGCTCCTCCCTTTTGCTCTTGTTGCCCTTGCTGTCTTCCACCACCATGAACTGTTGCCCTCTCCCATGAGCCACCCTGCCTTGGAGCCCCTGCCAAGTATGGACTGAAACCTCCACAAACTGTGAGCTAAGTAAAACTTTTGGGTCCAACACCCAAAGCCATGGAGTTTTTTATACAATGGAGTACTACTCTGCCATAAATAAGGATAAACTTGAAACATTTCTAGGTAAATGGATGCACCTTGAGGCCATACTCTTAAGTGAAATAAATCGGACATGCATGTGTAAAGATCTCATTGTCTCCCTGGTGTGAGAAACTGAAAGAGTATATAAGGACCCAAATATATAATAGGTATTGTGAAATAGGAAGAAATTATTCAGAAGAAAAGAGGAACTAGGGAGGGGGAAGGGGAAAAGGAAGGAAAGGAAAAAGTGATTTTAAAAAAAGAGAAAACGGAAACAAAATTTGTAAATAGGGAAGAGAAGAGGGGTTGAAGGGAATGGGAAAAAAGGAATCAAAATATATGCATAGGTACAAATTCCCTAGGATAAATATAATCTTCATGTATATCTAAATTATACCAATAAACTTAATTTAAAAAAAATAAAAAGCATTTGTGCTTTTGAGCTCAAGGGTGCTCTTGAGCTCACTTTGTAGCCCAGGCTGGTCCCAAGTGCTGGGATTACAAGGCATGAACCACCATACCTGGCTGTACAATATCCAATAGTAATAAAAAAGAAAACTGTTAGAAAAGAGTCAATTCAATATCAGTTAAAATCTATTTTATAAAACACAACATGTTAGCTGTAACATTGTGCTGTCAGAGGAATTAGGCAAGAATCTGCACTGTAAAAATACGTAATTATGCAATAAAGGAATCGCTGTGGTGCTACCATATTGACCCCAACAGATTTTAAATCATATCACACCAAAGTGACTTTATTATCAAAATCTTACAATGTCAAGATGAAATCTGAAAACTCATCATTCATTGAACATAGAATCAGAAATAACTTGTGGATCAGCCTGCAGCAGGCACTATTCTGGGAGCTGGGTATTTAGACATGAACAAACCTAGAAAGGTCACAGAGAACTAGGCAATTCGCAAGTTAACAGATAAATGGACAGGAAGCCCCCACAGGGTGAACAGTGCTGCAAAGTGACGGGTAGAGGGCTGGGGTCAGAGAGAGTACTTTGTTTTCTTGTTTTTTTGGTTTTCATTTTTCTTTGTATTTTTGAGACAGGGTCTCACTCTGTAGTTCAGGCTGGCCTTGAGCTCACTGTGTAGCCCCGTTGGTCTAGGACTCAAAACAACCCTCCTGCCTCAGGCTACTGACTGCTGGGATTACAGGCAGCATGCACCACCACACCCGGTGTCAGAGAGACTACTTTAAATCTGGCTACCCAAGAAGGTCTCTGGGAGGTGAACTTTTTAGCTAAAACCAGTGTATTTGAATAGATTTGCCAAAAATAATTCCCACTGATTATATCTCCACAAGGCTGCTCCTGGGAACTTGCCCTGTGCAAGGCTATGGAGGTCATGCGAAGATGAACTTCGCAACTTTAACTTTTACTCTCACCTTGCTGTGAAGGACTTCACGGTGCACATTCAACAAAAAGACCAAGGGAAAACATTTGCAATGTATATGATAAAACAATTTAAAAAGAAAGCAGTGGTGTATTGGGCAAATGATAAAAACAAATCACAAAACAGGAAATCCAGAAAGCCAGTAAGCATTACAAGAAAAGGCTCACACAGACGACAAGGAAATGTGAATGAAAACTGCAGGACGGCAGATCTCACTAACCATAATGGTAAAAAGGTAAAAGATCAAAGTCATCCAGTGTGGAGAATGGACATTTTTTTGCATGTGGTTGCTGACATATAAACAAATAAAGCCCTTTTAAGGGACAATTAGCAGAATATTTTAAGATTTTTAAATGATTATGATTCAGCAGCAGAAATCAATTCTACAGAGCTAGAGACTGAAATTACCTATAAGAAGGATGGTACAGCGGCAATATTTTTAATGGTTACAAAAAGGGGAAGTCTTGGGGCTGGGGATATAGCTCAGTGGAATAAGCGCTTGCCTAGCAAGCGCAGGGTCCTGAGTTCAATCCCCAGTACCGCAAAAAAAAAAAAACAAAAAGGGGAAGTCTCTTGTGCCTGCCTCAGTAGGGGGTGTGACTGACAGGTGGGGACGGTGCAGTGCCTGGGACGCCTCTCAGCTCTGAAAAGATAGTGCCTGACAGGGGAATAAAGGAGCACTTACTGACTGCATAAAAATGAAAACAGATCTCATTTTAGGCCTCTGTTTGTCTAGACATAAAAAAAAGACTGAAAGGATGGGCGGCACATTACTAGCAGTGACTTTGGCCACAGGAAGCTCCGAAAGAGGGAAATGGGATTTTCAGTTTTTATTTTATGCATTTTTAATAGAGAAGGAAACTCCACTCAGTTAAGGGACAGACTAACTTTTATCTCAGCTGGGAAGGGAAACTTTCTGTTGTGAATTTTGTCTCTTTTTTTTTTTTTCTTGTTTTGTGGTTTTTGGTTTTTTGAGACAGGGTCATGCTATGTAGTTCAGATTGGTCATGAACTCACTATGTCGCTCAGACTGGCCTTGAACTCAGTGTTCCTCCTGTCTCAGCTTCCTGAGCGCTGGGATTATGCCCCATTATGAATTTTGCAGGAGGACTGTATCACTATCAGGATGGATGTTTTCAGACGCAGTCCTGTTTCTTAAAAAGCATGCAATTACGTAAATATCAAACAATGGAGAGGGAAAATGTATGTGAATGTGTATAACTAAAAAATATAAGTGAATGATTGGTAGAAATATGTAATTTCTTTAGACGGTTTTCAGAAGGAGATAAATAATTTGTACATAAGACACCCATAAAGTCAGACATCTATCAGATATCAGAGACAGGTGAAAGGAAGAGATCAACGCATCATTTTAAAACAAGGGAGTGCCGTGTTACCACATGGAACAGTATAGTTTTACTCTCACGGAAAAGACTTACTCAGTAAACCACAAACAAAATTCCTGATATTTCCAGATGTGGTGCACACCTGCAATCCAGCACTCAGGAGGCTGAAGCAGGATTGTTGAGAGTTCAAGACCAGCCCAGGCTATAAAGTGAGCTCAAGGCCAACTTGAACTGTATAGCCAGACCCTGTCTTAAAAAAAAATTCCTGGTATGGAATCGAGCTTTTTACTGAGCACTCCCTATATGCCAGACATTGTACTTCCTGGAGAGCACTCGCTTTAACCCTTACTCTTGCCACCCTTTGAGGTAGCTGGTGTCCCCCCAACCACCTTACAGAAGAGACACCTGGAGAAGTTAGTTGCCCTAAGCCACACAGCTGCCAAACAGAGAAGCCAGGATTCAACCACAGTACTGACTCCGAAGCCCAAGATCTGATCCACTGTACTAGCTAAGCGCCACAAGTGCAAGATCAAATTCAATGCCGGTGAAGACATGTGCCTCATGGGAAAGCACACACAGGCACAGCGCCTGCCTTATTTTTTGAGTGAGCAATCTGGGGTATTTCTAAGCCTCAGGGGATGCCAGACCACACAAGGACTGTGTCCTAGTTTTGCCCTCAGACCCAAACTCTCCCTGTGGCAGAACCTGCTCCAAGCCTCCTTGGAGCACTGTGGATTCCAGGTTAGAATGTCCATGGGGTGGGGGGGCGTTTGTGATGCTGGGCCGTTGCCGGGCCACCTGAAGGCCTGGGGTTGGAGGCTCCCAGCATGCTCTGCGCCACACTCCTTGTTCAAGCTGTGCCTGCCACCTGCAGAGGACCACGGGCATCCCCAGTGCCCAGGCCCAGAGCTACTTCCGCCTTGCACCACTTGGTTCCCTCCTGCCCCTGTCGTCCTAGTCATGTTCTCAGCTCCCAGAGCCCCATCCCACTCCCTCATTCCTGACCCAGCCTCTTCCCACCGTGCCTGGTTACTCAGGCCTCTCTCCCCTTGACACTTCTGCCACTGCAGCCCCACAAGCTGGCCCTTCTCCGGACTCCTTCCTCCTCTCCAGACCACACACACAGCCTCAGCACTTCTCTTCACTGCTCCCCCTTGCTCTGCTCTCCTCCCACACCCTGACGTGGCCCAAGTGGATCTAGGGAGAAGCATGGGGCGCCATGAAAGAAGAGGGAAAGTAAGTCCCCATGATCGGCATGCAGGCCGAAGGCCCAAAAGTCATCCTAAAATTAGTCATAAAGAAAAGGTGACGGTGAAAGGGAGACAAAAGAAGAAAGACATAGATGAACTGAAGAAGGAGGTGGTCATGGTGAGATCCCCAGGACAGATCCCCTCTGAACACATCCTCAACCCCACGCCCAGGCCAGAGCTGTCGCTTCCCCAATGCCTTTCCTCCCCTCCCTCTGCAAAGGGCCTGAGCTCACCATTTCTCCCTCTCTGACTCTCTCTCCCTTCAGAATGATCACAAATTAACCTTGGAAGAGCTGAGCGCCAAGTACTCCGTGAGCCTGACACAGGTGAGTAAGGGACGCCCTCAGGGAGGCAGCAGGGCTCCAGCTCTGACTTTGCCAGGACAAAGCTGAGCTAGAAATCAAGTGTCTTGGTTCTGAGTCTGGTGTTCATACCACTTACACTCTACCGAGCCAAGTGCCACGTGACACTGCTTGAAAACGTGACAAGGGTATCCACCCACAGCACAGGACTGGATAAGAGCACAGGAATGGTTCGGGGCAGTGCTTCTCAAACTCTTCATGCTTAGGACTCTTTTACACTCTTAGAATTTACCGACAACCCCAAAGAGCTTTTGCTTGTGTGGGTTGCAGTTAGAAATTAAAATTGAGAGATGTAAAAAGTGTTTCCATAACTCATTTTAAAAAGAAGAGTAAGCTCACTCTAAATTAGTATCGATAATATTTTGTCAAAATAACCATATTTTTCAAATCTGAAAAATTAGTGGCATCTTCCTTGTTGCAAATCTCTTTAACTAGTCTAGCTTTTTTTAATGCAGCATAAGTGGTGTTTCGTGTCTTTTCTGTATTCTATCTCTTGCAGTATGCATGGGTGAAGTAGCATTCAGAAAATTTCTACCAAGCCAGGCATGGTACCATTACATGGTACACCTATAATCCTACCACTCTGGAAGACTGAGGCAGGAGGATCACAAGTTTAAACCCAATCTAAGCAACTTGTAACTTAGCAAGGCCCTGTCTCAAAAAGTGAAAAAGGGCTGAGGAATATAGCTCAGTTCAAGGCTCTGGATTTGATCCCCAGTCCTGGGGAAAAAAAATCTACCATATATTCTTGAGAAAGTGGAAAGAATGATTTATTACGAAAATTGTGTAACTTTACCGGTGCCCTAAAAGAGCTTTGGGATCCTTTGGGCTTTTCAGAGGGGGTGTTGGGGGTTAGCTGATGGGAACTGGTAGGTTCTGCTGTTATATTCATTTAAAGGAAAAAGTAGCTGGGGATATAGGTCAGTGGAATAAGCACCTGCCTGGCAAGCACAAGGTCCTGAGTTCAATCCCCAGTACTGCAAAAACATAAAAATAAAAAATAAAATAAAGGAAAAAGTACACAAGCTAGTGCCCAGGACTAGACTGAGACTCTATGCGTGCATGCCTTTAGGCATTTTTTTCCTTTTCCAAAGTCAGCAGTCAAAATGTGGATGTCAGTATGTTATCAACAATAGATATTGTATCTCATCACTCTAGCAGCCTTGCACGTTAGGATTATCTCTATGTATGTGTCTCTCCCCCCGAAACTCCCTAAGGGGAGGGACCATTTTCATTCATGTTGGTATTCTCACAATTTCAGGCCCCAAGATAGGCGTTCAAATTCAAAAAAGGTTTGTAAATCAGTCCATAAACAAACAAACCAGCCTTCCTCTGCCAGCATGCTAAATGATATCCCTTCTATAATCAAACTTTAAACTCCAACCTGATTATGAAGAACTTCCAGATTGACCTTCAGAGAGCTGCTCTGGTCCAGTCCCATCCTGAAGTTAGAAATGGAAGGCCCACCTTTACCACAGCTGCCTCTTTCTTCCCAGCTCCCTCTCCAGCCCTGTGTCTTCTTCACACAGGGCCATAGTCCTGAAAAGGCAAAGGAAATCCTGATTCGAGATGGACCCAATGCACTTACACCACCCCAAACCACTCCAGAATGGATCAAATTCTGTAAACAACTGTTCACTGGTTTCTCCCTCCTGCTATGGATTGGTTCCATTCTCTGCTTCGTGGCCTATGGCATCCAGCTATATTTCAATGAGAAACCTGCCAAAGATAATGTGAGTCTACTCAACTGTCCAGGCCAGTCTCGGCCCAGCCCTGGAAACTCTTCATCTCACAGCCCAACACTCCTGAAGTCCCCCAGCCCAAATCCATATGAAGCCCAGCTCTTCCCAAGGGAACTTTGGCCTAGCTTGGTTCCCTTGGCTTTTTAACTAGACATCTCCTGGTTCCACCCCCTGGGATGTATAATTTGCCCCCCAGAAACTTTCTCTTGTTTCCCAATCAATCACCAAGGCACTTAGAAGTCCTTTTCTCTTTCTCAGAATTGTAACTTCCTCTTCTCTTTCCCTGCCTCCCTCACTACCCCCACCTCCTTGCGAATTAGCTAGCTTTCTGGAGAAGACACTGGCCTTCTCTGACATGAGATTTTCCTGACCACTCACGACAGCTCAGAACTCCTCCCTGAGAAGCCAAATATTCCCACCCTGTCTCACCCTGCCTCTTCTGAGCTTCTCTGCTTCCCAGCTCAACCCTCTAGTTTTAGCTTTACAAGCTGGTTTGGTAGGAAGAGGAAGAAGAGGAAGAGGAAGAAAAGGACTTAGTGATGAGCCTTTCTTTCCCCATCCCCAGATGTACCTGGGCATTGTTCTGGCTGTCGTCGTGGGCATCACTGGCTGTTTTTCCTATTACCAGGAGGCCAAGAGTTCCAAGATCATGGAGTCTTTTAAGAACATGGTGCCTCAGGTAGGTTTGGGGTGGGAGGATACAGTGAGAGGAGGTAGGGACAGGAGCAGCTGCAGTTATTAAGCCCCAGGAGAATTAACATCTTATGATGAGTGAGGTGAGTCAGGCTGGTTTGGGGAGGATGGGTCCAGGTTACTCTCTCAGACCTGAAAGGTATCCAGGAAGGTTGGGAACCCCTGAGAAAGACACAGCATCACCAAGAAATAGTCTAGTCTGGAAGGCACATTAGAATCCAATGAGGAAACACTCTTCACCCCAAATGAGAACATTGTGTTAAAAAAAAAACGATTGCATTGATGAGGAGGCTGGATCCTTCAAATGTCAGTGACTTTAATGACAATGAACAGCTCTGGAAATGTTCCAAATTAAAAGAGTTGCAGGAGACATGACAACTGAATTCAGTACTTGGCCTTAGACCTGATGCTATTCTGGGGGAGAAAATACTTTATTCTCTTTCAGTGCTGGGAATCGAACCCACACCCCCTTACATGCTAGGCAAGTGCTCTGTCACTGAATTGCACCCCTGCCGCAAGGTGAAGATATTTGGGGTCAAATAACAAAACTAGCATCCAGTTGGTGGATTAAGGAATTGTACCATTGTGAAGCTCACTAAAATTGATAACTGTATTGTGCTTATATAAGAGAAGATCCTAATTCTTGGAGAATTCTCTGGAAGTTCTTAGGAATATTGTGAAATACTTAGGATAAAAGATCGTGATGTATATAAGTTACTCTTAGTTCAGAGGGAATAAAAGTATACATATACCAACCACACAGAGACAAAAACCAATGACAAAGCAAATGAGATAAAATGCTAATAGGTGAAGATAGGTAATGCTTATATAGGTATTTGTGGTCTTATTTTTATTACTGCAACTTTTTTTTTTTTAGACAGGTTCTTGCTGTGTAATTTAGGCTGGCCTGGAACTCACTATGTAGCTCAGGCTGGCCTCAAACTCACAGCAATCCTCCTGCCTCAGCCTCCCAAATGCTGAGATTACAGGCATGTACCACCATGCCCAACCTCTTGAGGGTTAAATTTTCTAAAGATTAAGTTTATCTTTAAATAAAAAGTTTTCAAAGGTATGCAGAAATAATAGGGTAATAGGCAGGAATTCCCAGGCAAAGAGCTGGAAGCTTGTGATGGAGTCGGTTCTAACATTCCCTAACAATGTGATGGTGTTCTAATATGAGAGACTAGCTGGTTTTGTTATCAATATAATTTAATTTTTTCCCTTGGATAAGAATTTTGAGAGAAAATATTTTGATAGTTTTGAACTAGGAATTTGAAGAACAAACCATCCCCCAAATTTAGTGCTTTAAAATAATGTGTTCTTTCTCCTTGTCCTGTGGCCAGGTTGTTGTTCTGGCTTGGGCTGGCCTCAGCTGGTGCTAGATGATCTCAGATGACCTCACTCATTTGTGTAGGGCCGTGGCTGAGATGACTGGGACAGTGGGGGCCTCTGTCCTCCTGACCTCAGTTCTTCCAGGAGGATAGCGTGGGCTTATTATATGGGGCACAGGGTTCCCAGCCACAATACGGCAAACCTCAACCTGAAAGCATGTTTTAAGTCTCTGCCTGCATCAGAGACTTTTTGCTGTCTTACGGGCGAAAGCAAGTCACAGGTCTAGGGGTAAAAAGAGAGATCCCAGCTCGTGATAGGAAGACCACCAAAGTCACATCACAAAGAGCCCTTGAAGCAGTGACGTAGGAATGTGTAATCTTCCAAAGAAACCTTCAAGAATATTGTGGTGGGTGACATGGTAAACACAGGGAGTCAAGAGGGAGGAGTCCGGAATAGAAAATTGTAGGAGAGAAGTAGCATGGGGGAAGCAGAAGGGTTTAGAAACAGCCCTGCACTATCTTCTTATAGCAAGCCCTGGTAATTCGAGGTGGAAAGAAGATGCAAATTGATGTACAAGACGTAGTGGTGGGAGACCTGGTAGAAGTGAAGGCCGGAGACCGAATCCCTGCTGACCTCCGGCTTATCTCTGCACAAGGGTGTAAGGTAAGAAGAGGTGGAAAGCTGGAGACCGAGCTAGTATGGGCTGAGGGGACAAGAGGGACTTGGGCTCAGTTAGGGAAAGTATTATTATTCCAAGCCTTAAGAAGTTACCAGTGACTTTGTGGCTACAGACAACAAGGTCCTGGCCTGGATATTTGTTTCTCTTTATAGATCAGTGACAGTGTGGGTGACAGAGATACACTGTCCCTGTAAATCAGGCTGCCTTTTTTCCCATGCTCACCTGACACCCCATCCTCCTTCCCATCCCAGGTGGACAACTCATCCTTGACTGGGGAATCAGAGCCCCAGTCCCGGTCCCCAGATTTCACCCATGAGAACCCTCTGGAGACAAGAAATATCTGCTTCTTCTCTACCAACTGTGTGGAAGGTGAATATTGAATCCTAAGCAGCACAGATTCAAAAGCACAGACTGAAACAGACAGATTTCAAGAAGCTTCTGTCTTCTAGAGGTATTGGGGTAAGGACTGGTGAACAGTTAGTGGCTGTATGCCCTTTGGCGAAAGGTCAAAGCTGCTATTTCCACCTTTGCACAGTGATGATACTAAAAGTCATCACCCATAGATTTTTGTGTGGGTTAAAGAAAATCATAAGTATAAAATGCTTAACTCAAGTCCCTAATCATGGAACATGGGACATGTCCTATAATTATCAACTATTATTCTAGCAAGTGAAAGGACTATGTTGCGTGTGCTGACGTGGACACAGAAGGGAGGAAAACTATTCACCCCTGCTGGGTTGTTGTTTCCCTGAAGCAAGACTCCAAGGGAGGATACTGGCATTGGAAATTTGAGGTACCAGAGATGCCACTCAGACTTTGGCTTTGCTCCTAGAATCAAGGGCACCCTTGAACCAGGAGGGAGGGAGCTCTGGCCAACGCGATGACAAAGGACTCAGCGTTGTTGTCAGTCTCCTCTTTGCCCTTTTCCCTTAAAGCCACCTGAAGACTCCCTGGAACACACTTGAAAACTGTGATTAATGCTTAAGAGTAAATTTGGGGTATCTAGAAATAGCTGCTCTGTATTGAATGCATAAGTGCATTTTATGGGATGCACTATGTGAAGTGCTACAGATTTTCTCTCCATTTCTCACAGTGCGATATGGTAGGTATCATCCCTGTTTTACACACGAAGGCCTAAGGCTCAGCAAAATTAAGTGTCATATCAAAGAGTACAAGTCAACAGAAGGGGACGATTAGGACTTAGAATCTATCTCCAAAACACATTCCCTTCCTAAGACTCTCCTCTGCCCTAAAAGATGGCTAATGTCCTCCCTTGTAACCAAATAACTTACTTTGTTTTTTATTTTTTATTTTTTTTTAAATTTTATTTTAAAGACAAAAGAATGGAGACATATGAACCAGAAAAGCCATAAACAATACAGAAAATACAAAGTTATACAGAATATAGTAGGGAATTAGAACTGGATGTTGTATTACATAGTTATCTTCATATTAGTTAACACAAAAACATTAAAGGAAATACCAAATTATAGATAAGATAGTAGGGA